>VMDO01008449.1:0-83934 GCA_007922755.1 Pedetes capensis
AAGTAAATTAGAGCCACAAAGCCATAAAATAAAAATTAGAGCATGCCAATTAAGATTAAAAATAGTTTTGAATTTTTCAGTCCATTATGAGATTTCTTCTATCATATTAATCTTCCAAAACAAAATTTTTAATGGATGCAGAATACTGGATATATCAAATGGGTGTACTATAATTCATTTAATCATTTTATCTTACTGATGTATATTTAAGTTGTTTACATTTTTGCCAACTATAAATACTGCTCTGTGTATAATATATACTTATACAGTTAAAAAGAACCCATTTGTATAATACAAAATAATAGTTTATTCTTCAGCAAAGCAACTTCACAACAAACTTGAAAATGCTTATTAGAGTATTAAAGGGGAACATAATATCCAATAAAATAAGAGAACTGCACCTTGAATTTGACACAAAAGTTTTCAAAATTACTTTTTCATCTTGAATCTTTATGCTATCCCACTAACTTCTTAGTTTTTCAAGTCCTCATTCTGCAAAGACAAGAACATTTGCAAGCACTGAAAGATCTAGTTAAAGGCAAAAAAAAGATCTAATTTAAAGAAATTGAGCTTTGAGAATTGAGCAAAATGGTAGCTTTTATATATCTTTGGATTTTATCCAACTTTCTTTATCAGAATGAATATATCAAAGAGCAAATCAGTGACAAAAACTAAAATTAAATATAATTGCAAAAGATTATATAGGGATTCATGTTAGTATTCATTGTATGTATAGCATTTCCTTAGGGTAACATCTGCTAATTTTTTGTTTCTTATTTGTAAGTGAACAAAGTAGACTGGTGAGCCAAATTAAACGTGGGGAAGAAATTTGACAGTGTGTTTTTTTTAACAGCAGGAAAAAAAATATTACATTTGAGCACAGAATTTTTAGAGATAAGATTTTCTAATCAATCACATACTACTTATGTTAGTGTCTATATCTTTTAAAGTAAATGAAAGCAATTGGGTACCTAATTATAAACTTTATGTCTCCATCTACACACACACATATACACATGCAGGCATTAGAGATAGTCAGTGTAACAGAGACCATTTTTCTAATTTCAGACATGGTAAATTAGATTTATATAGTTTAGGCAACTTCTGCTTGATCACAAAGTTAGTTAAGTGCTGAAGAACTGATTTAATTAAGGAATTAAGCTGTTAGAGTCCTTGAGAGAAGCAGAACCAATAGGATAGATACATATCAATAAAAGAGATTATTGTGAGTTGGCCAATGTGGTTGTGGAGGCAAGCTAGAGAAAAAAGAAGGCTGGCAGTGTAATTCAGTTCTAGTCTGAAGGCCCCGGGGGTTGGGGTTGGGGGTGACAGAACAGCCCTAGTCTGATGCTAAAAACCTGAGAACAAGAAGCTCCCTTGTCCAAGGATAGGAAAGGATGGATGGCTCAGCTTGAACAGGGAGAATGAATTTGTTCCTCCACCTTTTTGGTCTATTCAGGCTCTCAATAGATAGGATGGTACCCACCCATATTGGGAAGGGTCATGTGCCATACTTTATTCAGTTCACCAATTCAGAAACCTATCTTTTCCCAAAATACCCTCACAGGCACCCCAGAAATCATATTTCACTACCTCTCTGGGCATCCCTTAGCCCAGTCAAGTTCACACATAAAATTAACCATCACATCAGCCAAATGAGGAATGTTAACCTGGTGTCATCTAGATTAAAGAACTGTCATTCAGTACCCCATACGTGGAATTGACTCACAGGATGCTGAAGGATGAGGACGTGTCTTTTATAATATTACATCTTTTTCTGATCATGTATAGAACTGGAAAGACTCTACATTAAAGACTTGTATGGACAAACATTTGCGTAAAAGCCAAGAAGAAAAGAGTTACATACCAATACTGAATTATTTCTGTTGCATATTTTAACTGGTAGACTATACATTTTGCATAAACTCTAAATTATATAGTGAGAGATTATTTTCCTAAAATATTTGTTGAACTGAAATTGGCAAATAATGATATGTGGAGGAGGAAACAAAATTATTAAGTGCTATTTAAAGTATTTGCTTGAAATTGTTATGCATTTTTATTTAGCTCATGCTTGATATGCTTAAATAGTTAAAATACTAATGTACTTTTAAAAGAAGAAATAAAATGTAAAATGTAGTTCACCATTCCTTAAAAAACAGTATCTTTAGAAGCTATTAGCTACATCACATTAGATTATATGGCAAAATGACTTTATGTTATTATCGTAGAAATAATTTTAATATCTTAATAACGTAAAATACTTACTTTTTTCAGCAAAGCAGAAAAAGAAGAAATGTAGACTTCCATACGAAAGGATAGAGGCATCTCAATCCACTCACTATTTTTCTAGACCAAGTTAGAGTTCCTTTAGTACTTGCAGAGGTATTTTGGAAACCCCTTAAGGAGTAGTCTATCTATTCTGCTCAAGAAATCAAAATGCTAAATAGCTAAACCATACTCATACACATTGAAAATGTTCCCAACCCACGCCCCTCAAAAGAGTTATATATTGAAGACAAAGTGAAGTTGAAGTTTTTCGTATAAATCCCATGGCAGAGTGATTATGTGTATCCTATTCACAGATGCACTTGCAAAGCCCAGCATGATGTCAGGGACAGAACATGGGCAGGTGAGTAGTTGTTGAATGGGAACATGAATAACTTTCTGATTGAAATCATCAAGGTTGAAGATGAACATCTTGGAACTTTATTTATTTTGAATATTTCTTTACCATTTTATTTTCATAAACTTTTGAATCTTGATAAAAATTTCAACATATTTCAAATTGAAAAAAGTAATTGTAAAACATTTTATTTCAAATTATTCTGAGGAAACATACTCTATTTTAATGCTTCTCAAACTTCTGTGGACATGAAGATCACATGGGAAGCTTAATAAAATGCAGATTCTTGGATAATCTAGGGATTCTAAGCAATATTGCTGAAATAAGACCAAAGCATGCCAGGTGATTTAATTATAGGTAACATCATACTACACTCTAAGAATCACTGATCTATTCTTTGATTTCAAACAGTTCAAGGTAGTTTCTAATTTATTTATTTATAGGCCTGGTTATCCTTTAGAATATGAAACCTTTAATGTCCACTGTTTAGCATGGTTCCTGGTATATCATAGACATGAGGTAATCAATGACTCCATGAGCCACTGGAAAAGTTTGGTGGTTCCTCAAAAGGTTAAACAGAATTACCATATGACTCAATAATTCCTAAGAATATATCCAAAAGAACTGAAAACAGTGTTCAGACAAATATTTGTACTCATGTGTTCCTAGTAGTGCTATTCATGATAGGCAAAAGGTGGTAAAAACCAAAATGATCATTGATGGATAAATGGACACACAAATTGGGGTATATATGTGCAATGGGATATTATTCAGCCATAAAAAGAAATGGTACTGACATATATTAGAGTGTGGATGAACCTCAAAAACATTATGCTAAGTGAAAGAAACCAGACACAAAAGGTCACATTTGTATAATTCCATTCACATGAATTATCTAGAATAGACAGAGAACAGACAGGCATTTTCTATGGTAGGGGAAAACCAGGTATAAATGCTTAATGAATGTGGGATTCCTTACAGGGCGATGAGAATGTTTGGATAGACAGTGGTGCTGGTTGTACACTGTGCATGCATGTGCTAACCGCTATTGAAATTTTTACTATAAAATGGCTTTATGTAAATGAGTTTCACCTCAATAACCACAAGAACTAGAGTATACATCTATGAGTGCTACTGTTCTCATTTTTTTTTCCTGAATGTTATTAAAAGGGTATTATATGAATTACCTTACAAAAATGCTTTCCAATAGATGCCCCATGCCCTTCAAACTGGCTTTCAGAAAACTCTTCAGAACAGTATCAAGTCAAACACAGGATGAACTATTGGGAAGTAGTGACAAATGATTTTCAGAAATCTCTACACTATTTGGCCCTTGTCCCAGGCCTTATTCTCCTTCCTATTCACTCAGCGCTGGACATATTTGCCTTTATATAATTTCTGGTACATTCCAGGTTTGTTCTCTCCTCAAGCTCTTTAGTCTTGCTGTTTCCTCTTAAAAGATGAGCTTTTCCACATACTCACATGATCTGCTTACACATCTTTACAGATCTTTGCTTAAACATAATCTTGGTGAAGCTTTCTTTGACCACCTTCTTTTCTTTCTCTTTTTCATTTCTATTGTTTTTAAGAAAAAGTGTTCCCAGCTTTATTAATTGACAAATAAAAATTATATATATTTACAGTGTGTCATGACATGTTTTGATAAACGTGCACATTGTGAAATGGTTAAGTCAAGCTAATTAACATATCACTTCAGATACTTATTTTCTTTTGTGCTCACCCTCTTTTAAATAGATGGCCTGCATATCACTCTTTATCTAGTTTTCCTGCTTCATTTCTTCATAGAATTTACTACTCTTACTGTTGGTATGTACATACTCATTTACTTATGATGGGGTTATGTACTGATAAATCCCTTCTAAATTGAAAATAACATAAGTGAAAATGTCTTTAGTATACCTAACCTACTGAACATCATAGTTTACCCTAGACTTACCCTTAAGTGTGCTCAGAACAGACATAATAGCCAATAATTAGGCAAAATCATCCAACACAAAGAATATTTTATAATAAAGTGTTGACTATCTCATCTAATTTACCAAATATTATACTGAAAGTGAAAAACAGAATAGTCATATGGATTCACTTTTACAGTATTGTAAAATCAAAAAGTCATAAGTCAAACCATCATAAGCCAGGCACCGTCTGTACATTTATTTGTAACCACTCACTCCCATTAAAAATATTCATTTATCTTCCCAAGAGATTAGATGTGATCCTTATCTTTGTAGTGCTGGATCTAGATGGCTCAGAGCAGTACTAGGCACATAGTCAGCTCCCAATAGCTACTTTATGAAAGAATAAAAGAATAAGTGAATGAATGGTAACACCGCAGTACTTCTCAAGTAGAAGAAGAGAGAATGAAATTTGAAAGGAAAAAGAAAAAAAAACCAAGAAATTATAGAGTGACCAAAGGATAAATAGAGGGCGGTATATGTTATAGATGTCTTGCCACCAGAGGCACATTTATAATTATGTTGCACCAAGTGGGTAGATCATCAGTATTGAATGGGAACTCTTGTTTTGGTGATGGGAAAATGAGCCTCACCCATACCTGTGAGCCATGAATGCTTCAAATACATGAGGTCAGTTTGGATCTCATGAAGAACTTTCTAATGCAGCTTTAGATCAGACTGCAGAGCTTGTTTTGGATACATTGAAATCCTTTATAATTTTCTCTGATGCAAGCTGGAGGAAGGCACAAGTTTATACTTTACTTAGCAACTTTATTCCACTAGAATCTAATTGCAGATACAGAAATAAGCAAAGAGCTATGAAATTAGAACAGCTGTTAGGAAGAAAATAGTAAAGTTGAATTTTGTTATGGTCTGAATGTTGTTGTTAGGTGTCACTGAGTCAGGTCCAACTTGTAGAGACCCTCATAGGGTTTTCAATGACTGATTGTTTCCAGACTGCGTAGGGAGTGGATTGCCATGTCCTCTCATTTTTGCAGTGCCAGGGATGGAATCAAGGACCTCAGAGAGCTCAGAGAAGCCCTGTACCAACTGAGCTAAACCTCAGCCCTCATGGTCTGACTATATCCCCCGAAATCCATATGTTAAACTTAGTCACCAGTATGGTAATAATAAGAGGTGGGCCCTTTAGGGGATGATTAAGACATGAAAGTAGAAATCTCATGAAAGGAATCAGAACCCTTCTAATAGAATTAGAGAGAGTGTGCTTGCCTTTTCTGTCCCTTCTATGATGTGAGGACAGAGCATTTATCCCCTTGAGAAGATATGGAAACAAAGTCCCACTTGGGAAGCAGAGAGACTTTATCCTCCTCTGACTACACACTTGTTGATGTCTTGATCTTGGACTTTCCAGCCTCTAGAACCGTGAGAAAAAACTTCTATTGTTTATAAGTTACCCAGTGTGGAATATTTTGTTATAGCAGCAACAAATAAACTAAGCCAAATATATTCCTTGAGAAACAGTTTTGTGCTCTCATTTGAAATCACTTTAAATCATTTTTCATGTAGTTCTAATAACCTTCATGATATATTTTCTGAGAATATAGCAACTTAAATAATGTAAATTGGAAGGCTGTGGAAAAATATGCTAAAGAACTTAATGGAAGAGTTAGGCAAAAAAAGTGTAAATCACCACAAAAATTACATATATATGCAAATTAGGGTGAAGGCAAACGGGCCAGCACATTTCCATAGCTGCTGAGGCCTCACTGCATCATTCTAACCACCAATGTTCAATAAAAGTGAACATGCTAAAATGGATACGCTAAAAGTTGTGCCATGGAACTCCTCAATTAAATTTGCAGTTTTAAGTGTCTACTATGTGTCTATCTTGTATTAGATGCTGGGGTAATCATCACTCAGTGACAGGATATTCCAAGGAGAGAATGAGACAATATCTGGACATGTCTTTTTGTACTGTAAAGTATAAACACAAATATAAAAATCCTACTATCACCTAAAGTAAGTTTTTGGAAAAAATGTTCACATTTTTTAAAGTCAAATGCCATTCTGGAATGAATTATATAGGAGAGTTAAGCAATTTTAGGTGATAATTCATTCTTCTCACTTAGCTCCAGCCCGCAGAACTTCTTATTGTTGGGGAAACACAAGATCTTTCCTGCTTCTAGGCATTTGCTCTTCTCCTTTATCTCTGCCCCTAAACCCTTCTCCATATCATCACATTGTAACTCACATTTCTTTTATATATGTCCTCAAATATTACCTTACCAGAGAGCCTTTTCCTGAAAAACAGGGAAATATCATTTATAAACTTGGCAAGATTTCTTTACCCTCTGATGCCCAGACTATCTCCCTGACTTATGTTATTTTCTCCACAACACTTGCTACGTACTTATTTGCTCATTGTTGTCTCTTCCCATTGAACACGAGACAGGAGAGCAGGGAGTCTGCTTGCTTGATTCACTGCACCTTCCCTACTGCCATGTAGCAGACACTCATAATAAATATTTATTCACAATAAATATTATTTATATTTACTTATAATATTTATTATATAATTTATATTTATAATTATAAAAATTATAAAATTTTTATAATTATAATTATAAAAACTTATAATATTTATTATAACTCTTATAATAAATATTATTAAATAAATGAATGCTTTTGACCTGGAACTTGTAGCAGTTTAGGTCTGAAGCTTAAGGAACTAAAATTGAGGAAGAAGATTTCTTTGGACCAATACAGCTTCTCTGGGCAGAACATTTAGACGGAAAGCATAAAAAACAAGAAGGATGGTGATTCTAAAGTTGAAAAGAGAGGAAAAACCCAGCTGACCTGAAGGACCAGAAATAGAAGTGGCTTAACATCTGACAAAGACTTCTAGGCAAGCCAAGCTACCAGAATAACTTTCTGTGAATTTATGACAATATTCTAACTGAGAGGCTATAAAGAAAGCTAATTAATAATATGGTTCTTGGAGGGAAGATTCCTGGCCTGTGATCCCAGTTGCAAGGACACTGA
The DNA here is from genome assembly GCA_007922755.1 of Pedetes capensis. Lineage (NCBI taxonomy): Eukaryota > Metazoa > Chordata > Mammalia > Rodentia > Pedetidae > Pedetes > Pedetes capensis. Next base: position 7,606 of record VMDO01008449.1, read on the forward strand.
GTAACTTTTCACTTTGGCAAGTGTCTTTCCTGAGCCTCAGTTTCTTTGTTCTGAAAAAAAAAAAAAAAAAGATGACAATACCTATTTCATTGGCTTGTAAGTTTTGAATTAAATGTATGTAATGCCTAGTAGCTGGAACATAATCATCACAATCAAATGTTAATCCCTTATTTCAATTCTAAAAAGAGATTTGTTTTCACAGGTATGCATAATATGAAATGTTATAATATTGCATATAAGTGATTAAGAAAAAGGATACAAACAATAGAGATACAACATATAGTTAATTATAATACAGATATAAAAACAAACAGCAATACTTTGGGCTCTAACATTAGCACTATATGGCTGAACTTCAATACATGCAGCAAGGGATTCATGTTACTACCCTGGAAGAGGGAAGGATTCAGGAGGTTTTTCACAGAGATAGTCTTCCATTTCCTTAATGGGCATGAGCAGGAGATGTGTGGCAGCCAGAACGTGAATAGAGAATCTTCTGTTTGTGGCTTGACAAAAGATTCATCTTAATCTTAATAGTCACAGAGTTAGATCTGGAAGATACCTTACAGATTGTGACATTCAGCATTTTTCACTCTGTTGTACTGAAGCATCTCTCCCTGAACAAAAGGATGAACATATTACTGGCTATCCATACTCCTGAGACCATGCTGTTTAGATTAACATGATTCCTATAAAGAAAAAATTCTTCAGAGTATTATGCTTTATATGTAAAATCTTACTAAATTGACAACATATTTTCAGTATTTACTAGTTAAGTTATAAAACCAAAAAAGCAAAACAAAATAAGAAAAAAATTTTATTAAAATTTTAAAATATATTTCTAAGCATATGTAGCAATTTAATTTTATCCCTTGAAAGCTGGTCAAATCAGACCCTACCAAAAAATCTATTCAATATCATAAAAATCTTAGAATTTTGACTTAGGATTTTGTTTTGGAAATATTTTTCCTCAAGTGAAGAGGCCCTTTTAATAGTGGGAGTAGCTCACAAGACACTTGAAAATTGCTTATGATTGACTAATTTACCTAAAGGAGAAGTCCCTTTTAAAATTTTTATCTTGAGACAGAGTGTTCCTAAATTACACAGGCTGCCTCTGGCCTTGAACTTGCGATCCTCCAGCCTCTGCCTCTGGAGTTTATGGGATTACAGGTGTGTACCACTGTACTTGGCTTTGTATTTCCTTTCTTTTTTTAATCCTTTATTGATAAATGTTGGTGGGGTACAGAGTAATACAGCATTTTCTTTTTCCATTGTGCAACTATTATATCACTTTTGGTGATATTTCATCAACTTACAAAGTTTATGGAAACTTGATAATATGTAGTATAACTTGTATGCATTTATCTATTTTATTTTTATTTTATTTATTTATTTATTTATTTATTTTTGCAGTACTGGAGGTTGAACCCAGGGCCTCATGCTTGCATGCTTTGCAAGTGCTGTGCCACTGAGCTGCACCCCCAGCTTATATCTTTACTTTTTGAGACAGGATCTCGATAAATTACACAGACTTCCTCTGGTCTCAAACTTGCAATCCTCCTGCCTTTGCCTCTCGAGTCACTGGGATTACAGGCATGCACCACCTTGCCCGACTTGTATTTCCTTTGTAAGTAAGAAAATTATGAACAGTCATGAGATCCAAATAAATTATGAGATCAATGTCAGTCAGAAATAGTGTTTGCAGACTTCAATAACAGATTTCACAATATTTGTTCATGAAAGATAGAAGCTTGGTGGTATTGTTTTCCTAGCTTGGATGATTTTAAATTTCTGTTGTAGATAGGGAGGAAGTTCATTTTCCATCTATTTTGCTTAATTAAAGGTCAAAGAAACCCAAGCCAATTAACTCAGGTTTAAAAAGCCCATGATTGCTGGTGTCATATTTCTCTCATGAGCTTTGATAAGAGGGGGCAATCTATTTCATTTTAGAATGAGATTTAAGTGTTTAAATGCCTCAACACATTTCCCACATCTGCCACAGTTGGCAGAGCCAAACGTTAAATTGTATCTGCTCTCAAGCTTCAACGTGCTTTTTAAAATATGTGATATTTACCTTTTTGTGAAAAATAGGATCAAAAGTAAAATTGCTCAATCCCTCTATGCCCTGTCAGCAGGGCTATGCTAGGTACATAGGTGTAGGTGTGGGCTTGTCATTCCTAACAGAGAACTAGAGGTGCTATAAGACGATGTCATGAGGATCAGATGTCCTTGATCAAGGCTGCTCCATGGCTTGTTGTTATTGTTAGGTGCCCATCGAGTTGTGTCCAACTCATAGCGACACTCATAGGGTTTTCAATGGCTGACTGTTTCAGGATTGCCTCCGGAGTGGATTGCCACGTCCTTCTCCCATGCTCCATGGGTAGGGGTATATAATTGTTTTCTTCATTTGTGGTGGGTGGTGGTAACCTCTTTCTATGGCTGCTCTAGCCTTTTGTGCCTTTTCTTCTTAGTTGTGCTCTTGAGCAACAGAGGTGACATTAATCTCCATGATGGAATAAGTTAGACGTGCTTCTTCCACTATATTTTCTTTTATAGCTTCCACTTCATTCTCAAAGATTCTGTCTCACTTTTCATCTGCACAGGATTAACAAGGTTCTTCTTTACATGGAGCGCTTCTCATACTTAATATATCACTGTCTAGAAAATTCTTTGTCATAGATTTCTCATTTGAGAAGAAATTTATAAATAAAAATACAAATATACACCAGATGCTGATGTGTAATTGGTGGGGTTTCATATATACACAAGTGAAAGACAAAATACAAACTTCAATGTTTTAGTCTTTGAAAGAGTTGAATAGAATATCACCATAAAAGCAGGTAACTGTAAAAGAGCCAGCAACAGTGTGGACTTAGAAGTATGGGTTAATACCTAAACTTATCTACTAAGGAAGGCATAAGAAAGTTACTATTCACATTGTTTTTTACTTTTAGGTTGAAAATATGAACCGTAGTACAGAAAGTGGATTTTAGAAAGAACCTCCATGAAAACAATGTAAATTTTCTTGGTAATTTGAATAAAACATTTTAAAGATAAAAGAAGTTACTCCAAATAGACAAAAACTAAATTGCAGTTTGTTTGATAAGCGTGTTACTACAGGCTGTGTAAAAAGTAATATCAATCCTAGAGAAAAAGTATAAGGGCACTAAGGTTAGCAGTAGTGTTTTTTCAGGTAGCCTAGCATCATGAAGAGGGATAATATGTAGCAGATCACTGGCTGGCTACCCCATATTTTGAGTCAGATGAGAAAAATAAAGGACAGTTGGTTTAGGGAATTTTACGTCTCATATTACATATGTTCCTTGGCTTATCATGGGGTTACATCCTGATAAACCCATCTCAAGTTGAAAATAAGTTGAAAATGCAGCCTGTCCTACCTTAAATGTGTTCAGAACACTGACATTAGCTTATTCTTGGGCAAAATCAACTAAAATAAAACATTTTATAATAGTTTCGTATATCTCATTTAATTAAATACTGCACTGTTAGTGAAAAACAATGATTATTCTGTATTACTAACCCAGGAAAACATCCAAAATTCAAAATTTGAATTATGAGTTTTATTAATGTGTGTGGCTTTTGCACCATTGGATATATTATGTTCAACCACCATAAATTGAGGACTTTCGGTATTCTGTGAATGTTAGTATGCTTCTCATCTACTATCAAATACCCTAGGTCAGGTTAGGGAACAGCACGCATTCTATTTTGATCAAAATTTTAGTCACAGAAAATTATCTGAATGGAAGTGAAGGTAATCCTCAACAATCTGCTTTTATCCAATTCTGAAGTGACTATTTTGAGAAGGCACAGTTTAAAGTATTATTTAAAGTTCTCTCATTGCTATTATTTTTATTCACAGTATTTTAAAAATGGGTATATTACTAGGGCTTACCTAGTTGTCTATCATTCCTATTATTTGACTGATATTTTCACAGAAAACCCAAGTTGGTGAGTAAGGATGTACTGTCAACTGTTCAACTTCTTTTCAACTTCATTGAACAGGAGTTGGAATTAAAACCAAAGGAAGAAAAAAAATAATGTAACTTTATAACCCTTCAGTAACGTCCCTCTATGTGGTGAGTTTCCTTGTTATGAGGGATGTCTTCACTTGTGTCTGACAACACGATACAGGTTCTGCTTGGAGAGGCCTGTCCTGGTTGGGAATTGATAACACAAATTTAGTTCTTCAAAGATTGCTCAAATGGAGTTTGTTGTTGTTAGGGGCAGTTGAGTTGGGTCCGACTCATAGTGACCCTATATATGACAGAATGAAACACTCCTCAACACTGTGCCATGCCCAGCACTATGTAAGTGCTTCTTTGGGATTCACAGGGGTTTCAATGGCTAATTGGGAATTATTTGGGGAGTGGGCTGGCAGATCCTTCTCCCATTTTAGCAGTGCTGTGGATTGAACCCAGTGCCTCAGAGTGCGCAGAGCAATTGCTCTACCAATTGAGCTAAACCCTAGCCTACCAATATACTTCCTAGGTATGAAAATTTATACAGACAAGTCTTTCAAATCATCTTTTTAAGAACACAAGACAATATTTCCTGCAATAAGCTCTGGTTTTTAAATACATTTCCACATTGATATTTTATATTAGCATGGAAAGATGAGGTGTTTTGCTGATATTATGTTTACATCTTAATCCACATTCTCTTTTTTAATATATGCATAATCTTAAATATGAATTGACCTTTAACTTTTCCACCATACAGAAAAAGCATTTAAAATGGATTTAGTATTATTAGGCCAAGAAGCTTATTTGAAATTGATGAAAGTATAGCATTTAAGAGTGCACTCATTTCTAGTACAAAAGCATGATATCCTGAGAGCTAAAGTCCTAAAGTGCTCTATTGTGATTCTCCACAAGGAAGAATGACTTTTACTTTTGACACTAACCATGATTTTCTGTCCTTAGGCCAAGCAAGTTGGCAGATTGCTTTTATATAATTCCTGTGAAGCTGGCAGGAGGTGACTCATGTACATAAATGCCTCTTTCAATCAAGAAGAAGGTGTCAGAGGGCTAGTGGGTGGTGTCTGAATGACTAAATTTTAAGATGTTAGGGTACTGAAAAAAATCTGCTGAAATGAAATTTTCTAGGGAGATGCACACATAAAGATCTGGATCAGATCAATGAATCAAAGGCAAACTTTGAAAAGATTTACTATACTGTGTGAGTCTTACTCTTTACTTCATCACTCAATGCACAGAGAAATTTCTAAAATTCTTTTAAAATCAAAACAGCTCAGGGTTTAAACAAATTCTAAGAATGAGAAAACACTGCAAGATATTAAAATTGAAATATTAAGAAGATTATATGAAAGGCACAGTGGAGCTATGGGCATGAAGAAGGTATGAAGAAAGTCACAGAATTTTTCAAAAACAGCCACAGGAGAGGAGTATACCTCCAAATCAATCAATCAATAAATAGCCTACTCACTATCACATTCAAGTAAAATAACAAAGCCTTCCTATAAATGGTAGTAGTATAAATTCTCTGTTGTAATTCTTGAAAAGGATTAAAATGCAAAATATCAACATGGCCAGGTAGCTAGGCAATGATAGCTGATGCTCTCAGTTAATGCTCAGTGGAATGGAAAAAAGCCAATAGGGTAATTGAACACCTAGGGAAAGCTGACCAGGTTGACTAAGTGAAACTTTTTACTTAATGGATTTGTGTTCTGATTTTCTCCTGAAACCATGATATATTTCGGTTATTTTAAGGGGAGTCAAACCAAACCAAACCAAACCAAAACCCCCAAAGAAAAAAACCCAAAGGAGAAGCATGTATGAAATTGTTACTGAAAACCAAGAATGTACAAGAACTGCCCTTTCTCCACATCTACAAAACAAAAATCCAACAACAACAAAACAATAATAATAATGATGAAAAAATAACTCAAGAGCAAGCAACTTGAGTAAGGTTAGGTCCCTGGATTCAACAACGTAATCTATTAAAGCTTGTTATATTTTTTCCCCCAGTTGCTGCTGTGTATATTATGTTCATTGGCTGGCTTATCCTATATTATAACATCAATTCATTATTTTCCAGAATGATTTGATTACTTCCAATCACAGAAACAAAATTATTTCTAGTAGTACCTTTTTTTTCATATCCATGTGAAGATTATTACATGAATTCTAAACATCCTCAGGCAGTTCTGAGAAAATTGTGGCAAAAGCAGCTAATATCTATTAATTCATTAGGAAACACAGTGCAATTTTATTAACCATTGTCCTTCCTATGCACTACATTAACTCTGTAGACTTGATCATCCTACGTAGCTGCTGCTTGTGTTCTCTCCCCATTTCCTCAAGGAGAAAAGTGAAATATATAGAAGTGGCTATCATTTTTAGGAGAATACAAGTGGATCCCTAATCACTGCACCCACTGTGCAACTATTATTCCCATGGACAATGAAATCTGAGAGAGTAGAGATTTTTGGTTATAATCCCATGTTGTTGTTGTTAGGTGCCATGGAGTTGGGTCCAACTCATAGTGATCCTATGTACAATAGAATGAAACACTTCCCAATACTGTGCCATGCCTGGCACTATGTCAGTGCTTCTCTACTATTCATAGGGTTTTCAATGGCTGATTGTTCAGAGTACCCCCACCCTCCACTTTTCCCACCCAGCCTCCCGTCTAAGTACTAACTAGGTCCTACCCTGCTTGGCTTCCAAGACCTGAAAAACTCAGATGCTAGGGTGGTACAAAAGATAAAGGGATGATTGAGGGATGTAGGATCAAATGATTGAAAATTAAAAGGGCACAGAGTGTGACTAGATCAGAGTTTGACTCCTGCTCCTCCATTCACAAACTATGTGATCTTCAGTGATGTCTGAATCTCAGTCTATCCATCTCTAAAACAATACTTTCTTTATGAAAATGCTGTTAATAATGAATGAAATAATACATGGAAGCCCTAGCCCAAATAATCAAAATACATAATAAGTCTTCAAAAATATCATTTCCTTTCATCTCTAACCTTTCCTGATAAATAATCCTATACCAGCAAAAGGACAGCCAGTATTCTCAGGATTCATCTGGAAATGGGACCACTGGTGTTGGTTTAATGAAGCAGGTATTTAAGTACCTCTCATCAAAGTGCACAATTGTAACCAAAACTAATATTTATTAAATGATGGACACTTTGTATATACAAGGATTTGTGATTACCACTCTACATGGACTATCTCATTTAAACCAAGCAACATTCATCAAATTAGGTATTATCATTTAATCCATTTACAGATGAAGAAACTGAGGTAAATACAGAGGTTAAGTAAACTGAGCAAAAACTAAGATCTGACTGTTTAGTAAAAAAGAAAAAGAAGTTGGGATATTCTTTGCAAAAGGACTGTGATTTGGGGATTATATATTCTTAACACTTAAATCTATATTAGCTATAAAGCTCATATATTGAAAATATGATTAAATTTTAACATACACCCATGAAAAGAAGATTTGAATGGTACTGGAAGACAATTCATAGTGCTCTTGCCTTTCTTCCCAACTTGTGAGCAGAGGCATTGATTTCTTTTGCTCTGTATTATCTTTTCAAGGATATTTGTAAACAGCTTTGGAAGACAGAATGCCTTCCTCTGAAGTAATGGGCAAGTTTGTTTACTTTCCAGTACAAAAAAGACAATATTTACCTCTGGAGCAAAGTCATTCAGGATTACTGCCCATTATAAAAAATTTAGGTTCTCAAAGTTTAGGGGTTTTCTCCTGTAATGGAACTCATTGCATGTGCCAGTGTCATTTGGCCCTCTTCACACTACGCTACTGCAACTGGCAGTGGGAGAACCAGCTAAAATGCTGGTACTGTGGTTGCTGCTATTGCTGTGAGTAATAAAGTCCTTTCTCTATGACTTGAGAATGCTGTGCCTTCTGCCAGCATCCATCAAACTGTAGCAGGCTGACTTGTTGGCTTGCACCTGAAATCTCAAACTCTTCACATTTCTTGACAAATGGTGAAAGGAAACTCATAAACACCCTTGGACAGCTGAAGATGGAGTTTTTTGTAAAGTTACTATCTGAAGCAACAACACAAGGATGTAAGTGGGAAAAATAATCACCCCCAAAGGCTGTGTTTTATGATGTGTCAGAAAAGCTTTGTGATAGGAGTGTGTGTGTGTGAGCGTGTGTGTACAAAGAAAATGAGAGGGCAAAGGAAACATATTGCTTGAAACCATGAAAAACTAATAAATATACATGGCCATAAACAGCTTTCTAAAGACAGGTACACAGCGCTGAACATGATTTATATGTTTGCTCCTGGCTTGAAAATGAGCAGAGGTAGTAGATTCACAAAAGCTGTTAACATCTTCCCCAGTTCAGCGTTGCAGGAAATTGTTTCATATCTATATTTTCAGGAAGCCAACTGGTTGGTTTGTAGCTATGTAACTTTTTTATCTGGCAAATTGAGTGGAGAAAGAAGGGTTAATTTACTGTGAGGTATAATTCACAGTTAATAAATTGTAACAAGCATTCATAAGTAAAGAGACAGTAGCTTAATGGGGATAGAGCAAAGAAGCATTTTTTTTCCCCTTTAAATGTACTTAATTAACACAGTTCATCCTCTGGGGGGCAGGAAATAATGAGACCATAACAGTCTTTGCCTCTGGATGCTGCTAAGTTTGTTTAAAAGCAACAAATCACTACCATGTAACAAATCCCTACAGTTACATGTGAAAGATCTTGTCATACATACATTTTCATTTAGAAATAAGTAAAATTATTTATGTAAAACTCAGTGGTACATTTTTATAGTGCAGTGTTCTTTTGTATCAACAGATCTTACACACACATATACACATACACACAGGATCTACCATTTATACACTTAAAAATAAACTGAGTTTTTATATGTGGAATGAGGCACCATATAATGAGATTTTAGTCATCAACAGACTGCATAAATGATGGTGGTCTGTTGGATCTGAAAAATTCCTAAATTGCCTAGGAAAGTGGTAGCCATTGTAACATTTTAGCAGAAGGAACTACTTTACATGTGTAAACAAACCTGCTGTGTTGCCAAACATATATAATCAGTTTATCACATACAATTATGTGTGTTACATAATACTTGATGATGATAAATGATGATTACTGGCTTATGTATTTATTGTACTTTCAGTTTTTATCATTTTAGAATGTACTCCTTTGACTTATGATGACATGTATTGGAGAAAAGTCTGCCCTGTTACTCTGGTGGTAATCTCATGCATCTCAAGTTTACTGTGTTTCTCTACTGTATCAAGATGCCAGGGCAGGCGATTAACCTACATTGTCTGCATTTGTGTAAGCTCACTGTGATGTCTGTGCAATGAAGAAATTGCATAAAATGCATTTCTCAGGATGTATCCCTGTTATTACCTGACAAATGACTCTACATAATTGTGGTCTGTGTACTAAGCATAACAGATAAATTAGTTACAAAATCTTTCCATAACATGTCATTGTTAGGAGCTGTTGAGTCAGATCTGACTCATAGAGACCCTATGTACAACAGAACAAAACACTACTTGACACAATCTTTCTATGTTTGAATCCATTGTTGCAGTCACTGTGTTTCCTCTCATCTTGAGTCATGTCACTTCAGCAAAAGAAGCTCCCGGGGCTTTACTCTTTCCAATCATTAAGGTTAACTCTGTTTTGAGGAGACAACTCTTCCCTAGCTAGTTGTCTTTTAGATACCTTCTTGCCTGGGGGGCGCATTCTCTAGCACTATTTGATAGCTCCTCTGATACTCACAGGGTTTTCAATCGCTAATTGTTTTGGGAGTGGGCTGCTAGGTCCTTCTCCCTAGTCTGTCTTAGTCTTGAAGCTCAGCTGAAACCTGTCCACCATGGGTGACTCTGCTGGTATCTGAAATGCCAGGGGCATAGCTTTCAGCATCACAGCAGAGGCATTGATTTCTTTTGCTCTGTATTATCTTTTCAAGGATATTTGTAAACAGCTTTGGAAGACAGAATGCCTTCCTCTGAAGTAATGGGCCCCCAGAGCACGACAAGCTGACAGACCTGGGGGTTTCATAAAATACAATATATTTTATAGGGCAGACAAAAAAACCAACATGTGAGTATTCTGCTTATGCTAGGCACAAACTCACATGTACCTCTTCAAACTTCATGAGGTGGATGATATGACCAACCCTGTTCTAAAGATGAGAAGATGGGTTCAAATGAGTTAAATAACTTGTTCATGTGTCACAACTTGGATAGATTTGAGTTTTGTGAACACTTTGCCCAAGCCCTAACCATCTTCATCTTTTCAGTTTTCATCTAGTCCTTGTGTAGTAGGGAAAGAGAGGTTCTAAGAGGATAAATTTGTTTATGAGCCTGGACTCATCTTTGTTTTTCCAAAGGGATCACATTTTTTCCTCAATAAAATGACTTCAGTTAATCATCTTCCTCAGGGCAAAATAATTTATATCCTCAGTTGCTAGATATTCATATGGTATAATGGCCGGGCCCAGTGGCACACACCTGTAAGCCCAATGATTTGGGAGGTGGAGGCAGGAGGATCATGAGTGTGAGGCCAGAGGCAGCGTGTGTAATTTTGTAAGACCCTGTGTCAAGATAAAAAATTAAAATAGGCTGGGGGTGCATCCCAGAGGTAGAGTGCTCCCCAGTATGAAAAAGAAAGAAAGGAAGGAAGAAGGAAAGAAAGGCACAGATTATTCATCATATTTTCTTTAAATAATTATCCTGACAGATTTCATGGGGCAACACAGGTATATTACTCTGTGCTGGGTGTGACAGGGTAGTAGTGGAGCACATAGAAAAAGCTTGTCACATAAATCTTACCACGAGGAGCCTTTAATTTGACAGGAAGCATATATATGAAGTGTAAAATGGAGAAACCTGCAATCCAAAAATTCAAATGGAATTTTCATGAATTGATTTAGGAATAGGATGTTTCCTAGTGAATTCATGCAGGCTCTCAAGCCATTTCTGTGAGGTCTAAGTATGTCTGTGCTATGACTGTGATGATGCAGTGCCTGCTGGTCCTCTTGTATTCTCTGTTTTCTCTTCCTAGATGATGTCATCCAGGGCTTAGACTTCCGATGCTGTCAATGTGCTAATGAGTCATTCCCAATTTGTATCTTTCCACCTGACTTGAATACCCAACTGCTTGTACATCTTCATTTGCACATCTAAAAGATACCACAGGCCTGAAAAGCACAAAGTAGAACTTTGCCCCCCCACACCTTAACAATACCTAACACCATGAGATAGGCAGTTCTAAGTATTTCCTATGTGTTTAACCATTTAGTCTTTAAGGTGCACTTACCAGATAGATGCTATGATTCTGATTTCACACAAAATGACACTGTGGGAAAGAGGCTCAGCAGTTTGGCCAAGACTCATAAGATATTAAAATGGGGTGCATTCAGTCCATGCCACAGGCACTGCAGGCCACCCCCCTCACTTGCCCAGCTCGGGAAACACACTGCTGCCAGGCCAAACTCCCAGGAGTTAGTTACGCTTGATTCCACCCTTTCCAGTGGTTTCTCATATGCAACGATCTGCAAGCTCCTTCAGCTGTATCTTCAATATGTTGCAAACATGTCTTCTCTGATCTTTCTTACCACCAATACCACTTGCTGGGTCTGATGGACTGGCCACCTGCCTGGGTTCTCACCATCCAGTATTTTCTGTAGCCCATTCTCTACATGACAGTCAGTATAATTTTTAAAAAACCTATATTAGAACTTTGCTTGCAACCATAGCATTGTGGCATCTGATCCTGTCAGATCTCAGAAGCTAAGCAGGGTCAGGCCTGATTAGTAATTGGATGGGAGCCTCCCTGGGAACACTAGGTGCTGTAGGCTTGGGAGAAGGACCCAGCAACCCACTCCCAAAACTCAATCCATCATTGAAAACCCTCTGAATAGCAGAGAAGCACTGACAATATTGTTTCCCCTGTTGTATATAGGGTTACTATGAGTTAACATGTTTATGTCAACAGATTTGGAAAACAGTTACTTGGCCAACTGACAGGAAGAGATCCATATTTGTGCCTATTCCAAAAAAAGGGGATCCAACTGAATGTGGAAACTATTGAACAATATCATTAACATCACATGCAAGCAAAATTTTACTAAAGATCATTCAAAAGCGACTGCAGCAGTATATAGACAGGGAATTACCAGAAAATCAAGCCAGATTCAGAAGAGGGCTGGGAACCATTGCTGATGTCAGGTGGATATTAGCTGAAAGCAGAGAATATCAGAAAGATGTCTGTCTATGTTTTATTGACTATGCAAAGGCATTTGACTGTGTCACTCATAACAAATTATGGACAAAACTTCAGAAATTGGGAATACCAGAGCACCTAATTGTACTCTTGAGGGATCTATACGTGAACCAGGAGGCAGTTGTTCGAATAGAACGAGGAAACAGCCTCATTTAAAGTTGAGAAAGGTGTACATCAGGGCTGTATACTTCCACCATCTCTTCAATTTATATGCTGAGCAAATAATCCAAGAAGATGGACATTATAAGGAATAACACAGCATCAGGATTGGAGGAAGATGCATTAACAACCTGCATTATGCAGATGACATAACTCTGCTTGCTGAAAGTGATTAAGATTTAAAACATTTACTGATGAAGATCAGAGATCATAGCCTTCAATATGGGTTATGACTAAACATCAACAAAACAAAAATCCTTACAACTGGGCCAGTATGCAACTTCCTAATAAATGGAGAAAAGATTGAGGTTGTCCATGATTTTGCTTTGCTTGGCTCTATAATCAACACCCATGGAAGCAGCAGTCAAGAAATCAGAAGATGCATTGCTCTAGGAAAAGCTGTGGCAAAAGATCTCTTTAGAGTATTAAAAAGTAGAGATGTCACATTGAAGATGAAGGTGTGTCTGACTCATGCCATGGTATTTTTAGTCACATCATATGGTTGTGAAAGCTGGACACTGAACAAGGGAGACAGGAGAAGAACTGATGCTTTTGAATTGTGGTGCTGGAGACGTCTATTGAATATACCATGGACTGCCAAAAGAACCAATAGATCTGTCCTGGAAGAAGTGCAACCAGAGTGCTCCTTGGAAGCAAGAATGGCTAGACTGTGTCTTAGATATTTTGGACATGTCGTCAGAAGACATCAGTGCCTGGAGAAAGACATCATGTTTGGGAGAGTGGCAGGTCAATGAAAAAAAGGAAAACCCTCCACCAGATGGATTGACACAGTGTTTGCAACAATGGCCTTAAATATAAATAAGATAGTGTGCCTGGCACAGAATTGAGAAGTGTTTTGATCTGCTGTACATAGGGTAACTATGAGTTGGACTCGACTCAACAGCACCTAATAACAACAACATGAGTTGGATACAGACTCCATGACACCTAACAATAACAACATATTAGACCTTAACACTACCTTTCCAAAGAACTTCTATGACTGCTCCTCAAATTAGACTAAAAATCAAACTTCTCCATGGCCTTCCAGATCCCTCATAGTCTGGCCCCTGCCTGCCTTTCTGCACTAGTCTCCTCCCAGGCATCTATCTCAGGCCAAGTGGATCATGCTCTGCTCACGCCGATCTTCTCTCTCTAACTTGCACCATGCCAAGCTTTTTCTACAAGAAGGCCTGCTTCCTTGCATAGAACTCTTCCACTGCAGATACTTGTATTTAGGAGAAGCAGGCGCTTCTCTTTACAGGTTTCAATTCATGTTCAATTCATCAGAGAGGATTTCCATATCCAGCTTCTTCCCTTGTCCTGCCCCCACCCCAACCTACTCCACCACGCTGCCTGCCCCTGGCCCTGCTTCATTTCTTTCATACCTCTCTTATCCCTGCCTACGATCATCCTATTTATTCATCTGTTTGTTTATTTTCTATCTCCTCTCATTAGAGGTAAGATGCATGTAAGCAGTAAACTTGTCTTTTTCAGTTACCAGCATATCACTAGCTTCTAGAAGAATGCCTGGCACGTTGTAGCCACCAAAGAGGTTTTTGCATGAATGACCAAAAATGGACTTGTTTTCTTCTATATGATTTTATAGCTCTGGAGTATTTAGGAGAATTAATTTTACTCATTTTAGGGTCTCTTTCAAGGTGCTGTTCAAATCTTCTTTCCCTTTTCATAATATATTTATAATTAAAAACTAGCTTACATTTCTTGAGGACCTACTAGTATTAGGAATTTGACATAGACTATCATCCTCATAATCAGAGAAGCTGGACTTTATGAGGAAGAACATGGCATCAAGATTGGAGGAAGACTCATTAACAACCTGCGTTATGCAGATGACACAACTCTGCTTGCTGAAAGTGAAGAGGATTTAAAACATTTACTGATGAAGATCAAAGAGCATAGCCTTCAATATGGGTTATGACTAAACAACAACAACAACAAAAAATCCTTACGACTGGGTCAGCACGCAACTTCACAATAAGTGGAGAAAACATTGAGGTTGTCCAAGATTTTGCTTTGCCTGACTCTATAATCAACACCCGTGGAAGCAGCAGTTAAGAAATCAAAAGATGCATTGCTCTAGGAAAAGCTATGGCAAAAGATCTCTTTAGAGTATTGAAAAGCAAAGATGTCACATTGAAAATGAAGGTGCGTCTGACTCATGCCATGGTGTTTTCAGTGGCATCATATGGTTGTGAAAGCCGGACATTGAAAAAGAGAGACAGAGAAAGAATTGATGTTTTTGAATTGTGGTGCTGGAGACGTCTATTAAATATACCATGGACTGCCAAAAAAACCAACAAATCTGTCCTAGAAGAAGTGCAACCAGAGTGCTCCTTGGAAGCAAGAATGGCCAAACTGCATCTTACATATTTTGGACATGTAGTCAGGAGAGAACAATCCCTGGAGAAGGACATCATGTTTGGAAGAGTGGCAGGTCAACACAAAAGAGGAAAACCCTCCACCAGATGGATTGACATAGTGTCTGCAACAATGGGCTTAAACATAAATAAGATGGTTTGCCTGGCACAGAATCGGCAAGTGTTTCAATCTGCTGTACATAGGGTCGCTATGAGTCAGACTCCTCGACGGCACCTAACAACAACAACAATCATCCTCACAGGCAAACCACACGTTATGATGTAGGGACTGCTCTCAACACATAGGAAATAGATAGGGGAACTGATGGGGAAGGAGGGTAAGAAGCTGCCCATCGCTGCTCAGCTTGGAAGGGGCCGACCTGAGACTTAGCTATATAACTGGCAGTGAAAAGTAAACAGTCAGGAAGAGGCAATAGCAGGAGCTTTTCAGTCTGTAAAATGTAAAAGCCAAGAGGAGGATGGTTAAGGTCTGCCAAACTCTGGGTAGGACAGGATGAACACAGATTTGGTAAGAACAAGGGGCTAGGAAATTTGCTTCAGAATAAAAATAAGCTTATGAAGCATTTTAAAATAACAGATGGCAGGGTGTAATTATATAAATATCTTTCAAATATTTCCAGTATGTTATATAAAAGATGAATAATAGGTTATTCAGGGAAACCAGAGTGTGCCAGAATGATATGCCTCACCTGAAGAGGCTGAAGTTAATTCCCAAGCACATCTCCTCACAAAAAGCGTTCCATTGGGGCTTTCAGGCAAAGTACAACACTTGGAGCGATGACAGGAATCCTAATTCTCAGGAGAGAGTATTCTGTTCACCTTACTTCACCATGTAATTACTCTGCTCAAGTCTCTTATGTGGGGCTTCCCTTAACAACGTCTTAAAGAAGTCCACTGAGTTAGAATGGGTTGAGACCTCAGAAATGAACCTCACAGAGTTAACAAATCCAACGTTTGAATCTCAGAAAAAGAATCAAACGTAGAGATGATGACTGATAATTTGTGGAGTTCATGGCATTTTTACAGTGTCCCTGTGATGAAAGTGATGCTGTTGTTCTTACTGCTATCTTTGCCTGACAGTGAGCTGGTCACTGTAGCAGCACAGAGCACCAGGTGCTGAGACTTAGTGTCTTTAGCAAGAGGCTATATAAGCCTTTCCCTTCTGTGATATTAATGAGCTTCTTTTAATTTAATTTGGGAGAATTTTCATGAGGTTTTCTGGAAATATGGATGCAAGAAGATTATAAACCAACTAAGAAATATACTGTTCTATTATGGAATATGAAATAAGAGGAAAAATGATTGACTAGAAAGATCTGTAAATGTAAGGAAGCTAAATTCTCTCTTTAATAACATAAATGAGGGAAAATAATTTCTGATATGCTAAACTGAGGGAAATGAAGCAGAAACACAATTTTTTCCCCAAGTGGTTCATGTCTTTTTCTTTGTGAAGAGATAATACTCTACATACCAATAACAAAACAAAATACCCCAGTGGAATAAGAGACAAAGGTGATTTTCAGAAGAGAAATGGAAAGGGATAAAGAATACGTGATCATATTAACCTTCTCTCATGATTATTAAATAAAAGTTACAATTTAAAAAGTGAATGAACTAGAACATTTTTCTATCAAAATTTTCAAGCATTAAAGATTAACTAAATCTAATGTGCTGCAGTTTAGCTCAGTTAGCAGAGTGCTGCTCTGCACCCCCTGAGGCCCTAGATTTGATCCACAGCACTGCAAAAAATGGGAGAAAGATCTGACAACCCACTCCTGAAACAATCAGCCTTTCAAAACCATATGAGCATCACTAAGAGTTGAACACGACTCACCAGCACCTAGGAACGACAACAAATCTAGTGTTCACTAGGACCAAGAGGAATTATTTTTTGCTTTTTTCTTTGTAGTTTTCTATATTGAATGATTATTTTCATAATAAAATTTCAGCATTATTTGCATATTTAAAAATTTGGAAACAATTTTATTTTGGTGGGTTTGTTTTCCTTTTCTTTACCTTTTTTTTTTTTTTTTTTTGGACAGGGTCTTATAGTCCTGGATGGCCCCGAAATCACTGTATGGTCCAGGCTGGCCTCAAACTCAGGGAAATTCTCCTATCTCAGCCATCTAACTGTGGAATTACAGGTTTGTGTCATTGTGCCTGGCTATTTTGGGCATTTAGGCAAAAACATAAAAAACTGACACAGACCACCCTAAGTATAGCTTCTCTTACTAGATATTTCAATCACCATTTACAGTATTCTAAGGTAAAATTTCTCTCTTCATTCAAAAACACTCCTTTCGCCAATATTTTCTTAAAAATCATGCCGTGAGTTACGTCTGTTTCATCCATAATTCACCTCAATTTGAACTTGTAATTTTTTTGATATGTATTTCATTATAAGTATATTCAAAGAGACCTGAAAAATAGAGAATCTCTTGCATTCTGGTCCTTCCCTTTATAAAAACAAAATTCTAATTCCTCTCTCCTGGTCTTTGAACATCTAGTTTATAACTCTATCTGGTTCTGGAGTCTCTCTCTTCTGACTCATCTGATTTATAGTTTCCTGAGAGATCACAGAAGCAATGTCCTTTTCATTACTTTACTTTGCAAAGCTTACCCAGTGTCCTCTTACTAAGTAATATTAAGCCATTAATTTATTGGAATCACTCCCTCAAATCCTCTGCTTCTTGCCCCTTTATGTAAAATCCTGGCACCTTTCTCTTTCTTTCTTTCTTCCTTTCCTCCCTTTCCTTTCCTTTCCTTTCCCTTCCCCTCCCTCCCTCCCTCCCTCCCTCCCTCCCTTCCTTCCTTCCTTCTTTCCTTTCTCTCTTTCTCTTTTCTTTTCTTTTCTTTCTTCTGTACTGGAGTGGGAACCCAGGGCCTCACACATGCTAGACAGATGGTATACTGCTGACTGCTGAGCTGCACTCACAACTCCTTTAAATTTTTTTTTTTTTTTTTTTTTTTTTACTTTTAGACAGAGTCTCACTAAGTTGCATAGGCTGCCTGTAGCCTCAGCCTCCTGTGTTACTGGGACTATAGGCTTTCATCATGGTGCCCTGCTTCCACAGACTGTTTTACTTCTATATGTATTTGACAAAATATTGTCATACAGTTTCATTGTATGATTAAAGATAAATAAAAAATGAGAATTCTTTCAGCATCAGGTTGAAATACATTACAAAACTATTAATTCTATTATGACTTATAATTAAATATTTCCATACAACATGATTTTAACATATTTTTAAACTTTTCAAAACATACTTTATACAAAAGAAAGAAAGTAGGTCTCATGTCTTCATATTTTGCAACAATACCAAATATAGTTGATTTAAACTAATGTTTCCCCAAATGTGTAATTTTACTATCTACATTAGGATCATCTAGGTAAACTGGGCTCTCCCTAGACTGACCAAGTCAAAAATCTGTAACTGTGTCATTCATACATTCACATTTTTAAGCAAGCATTTTAAGTGATTGCCTTTCCGTGGTTTGAAAATAGGCTGATAAGTGATTAGGCTGATAAGTGATACTGATAAGTGATTAAATACATCTAAATATCTCTGAGTGAAAGAATGTTTCATATGAAATGAGTGGAAGTTCTTACATTGCTTTAAAAAATATTGGAGCACCCTGCTTTTTGTTCAGTTATAAATTACAAGTTGATTCATCACTGGTCTGTGTTATAGGCTTGTCCACAATAAAAGTATACTTATGAACAGGTGAATGTGTCATATGTGAGTGACTTGAAAGGATAGTTTAAGTTCAGTAATGATTTTGCTCCTCAGAAGAATTCAGTTAGAAAACCAGTCTGAAAAGTGTTGACCTGAAAACAAAGATGTGCAATGAATCATCCTTTTAGGCTCTCCTCACTCTTGAGCATGTTGCATTGACATTGTGTCAATTTCTAAATACAGAGCATTGAACACAGAACCACAGGCCTCTGCTGAGGCTCTGACCCTCACTGAAGGGTGGATGAACAGCCTCCTGTCCCTGGAATCCATAGAGACAGATCCCATTTAGGGAAATACGGCTTCTTCAAGTGGAATGAACAGCTGGGTCTTTTCTGAGAATGGTGACTGAGCACTGATTAGTTCTCGTGAAGGTGCAGTGACAATGCCATTGGATCTAGTTGTAGCAAGAATAAAAATACATTTTCCTTTTTCTATTGTTCATTTGCCCTTCATTTAGAGCAATGACAATGCCCCTGTATCATGAAAGAAATAACAAAGAGTAAGAAAGTCTGTTTCTCTTCTTTCTTTACTCCTTTTAGTGCTTATTGCATTTCTAGAGCAGATTAGCAAATTATGCAAAAATCTTTTGAATATTAACTCAACTACTTTGTCAAAGCAATTTCACTGGAGTTAAAATGGGTTTCCATTATAATGCCTTCTTTCTCCTGAAAATATTGTCAAATAATTTTTGTTAAAATGTTACACAATATTTCCTAAAGGTATTTTTAAGTATATCAGAAACCCAAGTCTAGCAGGATATAAGTACTTACTACCCTGGTGACAGCATCTTTAATTGTTGAACAGTTTATTGTCAAAACCTATCAATTAATTAACTCAGAGTATGAAGAATAAGTTGTCTTTCTGTGTGAATTCAACACCTTGTTTCTTAGGATACCAGAGGAGGGATAGCTTGGTTATTTCTTATTCTGGTGTTATACAGATTATTTAATACAATAGAAAGAATAGTGAAGGGTTTATCACTATCAATATCATATTTATTATTTAGATAGATCATTGTTCATTATCTTAGCCAGCTGGCTTAATTTCTACATGTAACTTTTTTTTTTGAAAGCTGATTCTACTCAGTATAGATCTGAGAAAATAATATAGACAAAATTGTGGTACATAAACACAATGGAATATTACTTGGTGATAAAAAGAATGAAATAATGTCATTTGCAGCAAAATGAGTGGAACTGGAGAATATCATAGTAAGTGAATGAACAGTCTCAAAAAGAGAAATACCTTATGTTCTCACTCTTACGTGGGAGCTGAATCTTACCTAAAGGAAGGAAACAAGTTTTCATAAGTAGATACATAAAAATGCACAATTAAACTTAATGAAGAAGGGAAAATATAAAGAATAGAAAGGAGGGAATGGACTAGCAAAATGAACGGAAGATTGTGGAAGGTGGAAAGGGGAGGAGAAATAATGTAAAGCAATAAAGGGGGAGAGGATAATCTCAATATAAATGATGCAACTTCATGAGTAAATGGTAAAAATAGGGGAATATAACCCATATATGCATGCAAGTTTTACTACATATTAGTCAAAAGTTTCCATAAACTTCATAAGCTGATGAAAGTGTAACCAAAAGTGATATCATAGTTGCATAATGGAAAAAGCAAGTGCTGTATTACTCTGTTCCCCACTAACATTTATCAATAAAGCGAAGAATAAAAGCAAAATATAGATAATTACATAAAAATAAAGATGTAAGCATGAAGGATGAGGAAAGCAGCACACCAGGGAATCAAAGCAAGGAAGCCAAAAAGAAACAGGGTAAACAGGTGGAAGAGATCTCCGTTGTTGACTTTAGTTTGGGGTAATTAGAATACAGTTTCCAAAGAGGGAAAAATAAAATAAAATAAAATAAAGGCCCTGGAGCTGAGGTAGCTGCAGGAACATTATTCAAAGAGAATAACATGGAAGGAAGAAAATATATAATGAAAATGGTGACCAGGGTTTTTGTAACTATGTTAGTCTTAACTGTCTTTAAAAATTATCTTGTAATTAGTCTTATAAAGGATGTACTTCTAGAAACCTAACAGTAGAACCAACTAAAGTGCTGAATTGATGATAATCACACATCTGCTCCAATTGTGCAATCTCTGAAGAACTAAATTTCTTAAACTACCTAAGTGAAGAGAGGGTTACTTGCTTGCTCATGTTTGCTGTTAGAGGGTTAAAGTACTTATTAATAGGTGTAATTCCCCAATTGAACTGACTCAGAAAGTTAACTTAATAATTTGACCATATATATGCTCTCAAAGTTTCATTTCCAGTGAAGGGAACAGTAGTAAAGTAGTTGAAGTCTTTTGGGGGGTTGAATCATTATGATTACTTGAAGAACGTGGCTTATGCCCTGCCAAGACAGCCACATCCTAATCCCTGGAATCTGCAGATATGCCCTTTACACAGCAAAAATGAATTTTTCAGATGTGATTAAATTAAGGGACTTGATATGGGGAGATTACTCTGGATTTTCCAGGCAGGCCATTCTTATCCCACAGGTCCTTAAGAGCAAAGGGCCTTTTCCAGTTTTAGGGTGAGAGGGATGTGCCTTACCGACAGGTGCAATATTGTTGCCTTTGAAGTGGAAGGACGAACATATGAGTCAAAGAATGTGGACAGACTGTAGAAGAAAAGGTAAGGCAATGTATTCTCGTCTGGAGCCTCCAGAAAGGAAGACAGGCATGCTATCACCTTGAATTTGGCCCAGGGAGACTTGTGTTAAACCTTTGACCTCCAGAACTATAAAAAAGATAGACATCATAATTCATTTAAATTAATCCTATGATTCAAAGTCTATTTTGTATTTCAGTCTGTAAAATAACAAAACATGCTTTAGGCAAAAGTTGATGTTTCCCAGTGACTATGAAACAATGTTTTAAAATTTCTTTGACTTTTCCTATTTTGTTCATATGTTTTTGAAAAATTTTAGGAATACATATATAAATCACATTAAAACACCACATAGACTTTAAAATCTGAGTACATACAGGTTGAAAAGTTAAAGTACCTGGATTATAGGCATTTCTGTACTTTAATTGATCCTGCACATCATACTGTAACTGTACCACTTTCATTTGTCCCAACTTCCAAACTTGTAACAATTACAAAAATCTCAAGCAAAATGTCTACAAGGAAGATAAGAGTCCAGAAAGCTGAACTTGTTAAGTCAAATCATACACTTGACCTTGACAAAAATCATTGAATTTATTTAAGTCCAAAGTATTTCAAGAAGTGATTAATACCTATTTTTTGTTTCAAATTGGCAGATAAATCCAAGGCAAATCCTCAGATACAACCCATCAAAACCCAACAGAATTTTAAAAGGATATAATTTGCAATGAAGTAGAATTTGGTCTGAAGGAATTGCTGTGGACATCATATAACACTGTTATATGCACAATGGTAAAACAGTGTGAAATGGAAAAGCTCAGATTCAGAAACCAGGTAGAACTGAATTTTCTATTCCTGGAGGACCGCTTTCTATTTATGACATCTTCAGCAAGTTAGCCACAGTCTATGAGCCTCAGTTTCTTTATATAAAGTGATGTTACTTACAGTCTTTGTTTTATGGGATTCTGGGGGAGTTAAATGATGATGATAATAAAACTCTTAAGGGTTGCCTATTTTGGAAGTATCTCATTGCATCATTTATGGATCTAACAGTTTAAACTCTCAGCACAGAAATATAAGAGATTCTTTAATATTTTATTTTCTACAATAATGTAATATTAGAACAAATAATCTGAACCCAGACAAGTACATAATCCAGTAACTGGCAGACAGTTAAACTTTCTCCTTGATTTTGGACTTTTATCAAAATATGTCTTTCATTATCAATCAGTGTCCCTTTGAAATCTTCCCACGGCACTTTAATAGAGTAAATGTGCATAGTTTTCTGAGAAGAATTGAATATCTCTAGACCCTAAATCCTTATTCTGAATTTTCCTCCCCTAATCTTCTACTGGGCTGGGATTTAATTCAGTTCATAGAGTGCCAATCTGGAGTCTCTGAGGTCCCGAGGTCGATTCCCAGCACCATAAACATGGGAGAAGGATGTGACAATCTACTCCTGAGGAAATCCCAAAAGAATCAGCCATTGAGAACCCAAAAGGGTCCATATGAGTCAGACATGACTTGAAGGCACCTAACAACAACAACAGCAACAATAACTTCTACTAGCCCTTCTCTTTATCATGCTTGGGCAGGATTCAATGCATCCAACCTTTAAAAAAAGTAAGCAGTTACCAAATATTGTTTGTACATTATATATTCATTTAGTAACATCATTTTGCCTTCTGTAAATGAGTGAGAACTTCACTTAGAATTTCATTGTGTAACAAATTACTCCTTAATATTAACAGCAGTGAAGACATATTCCATCTCACAATGCAAGAACAAATTTAATAAAATGTATTAAGGAGAGTAGATTATGGCTATGCAGTAGTTTTCTTTTTTGTGAAGCTCTTTTTATTTTCCCATGTTAAATTATAAGGTGATTTCCTGAAAATTATTCCCTCAAAATAACTGCATAATTGCTAGAACACTAGGGCTATTTGACTGTGATGATAATATTGAGAGTAATTTCTTTTCCTGTGTACTATGATCACATTATATCAAATATAGCAGTATTCCACCAAACTAAGAGAGAGAGCAAGGAAGAGAAACAAACATTTTATGCATGTTCATAAGAATGGTCACAAGTTGTCTAACATCTTTATAATTAGAAAACAATTAGGGACCAACAGATGTGGACACATTTTACTACCACAAATGTTCAGGTGATAAGGATAGAGTCCCAGTCCTCACAGTATGCATAGCAATATTTATACATGAATGAACTATTAGCTAAGCATTTAAACTCAAAAACCTCTCTCTTAATTAGGATAAGTGTAAAAAAAGACATTAGTATCCCATAAAATCTGATGTCATATACTGTGAATAGTCTCACTAAAGGATTTTCTAAAGGATATACTTCAAAAAGAATAAGATTTCTTCATTCAAAAAATATGCCCTGTGCCAGGTACATTTATAGGTGAGGAATCTTCAGTGAACAAAAGAGATGAGAAAATATCGCCCTCTTGGACTTTACATTTTAGTAGTCACATACCAAAGCAGCAGAGTGAATGACAGGAAATGAGGATGTGGGATGGGGAGATAGAGAGACAGTGTAAAATATTATAAGAGCTTCAGCTTTTAGACCCTGGTGAGACTGGAAGTTGCTAGAGGAATCTGAGCAGAGGAGAGACATGATCTAAATGATACGTTAAGGGCATCATTTTGGCTACTCTGTTAAAATAGGGTATGAAAATGGAAACAGGAAATCTTATCAGACATGAAAGGGTGAATGGTTAGCAAAGAAAACAGTAGGCTCCTGGCTAATCTGTTTAAACTTTGGTGGTGGTGAAAATGATAATGTCTAACACCTGGCTTTAAAACAACAGCACAGTTAACATCCAGGATAAGGGCAGCGCATCAGCCAAAGGAGAGTGGGCATAACTGGAGGTAGAGTCCTCCATCCTTTTTGACTGATGTTTGAAAATACTGAATAATATTGGCACTTCTTTAGTATATCTAAGTTTCTAGAGAAACTACTAAAATAACAGAAACAAATACATTCATTTCAAATAAACGATGCATAGAAAAAAGAAAATGACATCGGAAAGTAATAAAAGAGTAGGGGAAACAAGAAGAAACAGAATAAGTAGGGCAAATATAAAGCACAAGTAGCTGAAATAATTCCTTATACATTGATTGTCCAATTAACTATATATGACTGATATTGTTAATTAGAAGACAAATATTGATAAAGTAGATAAAATGCAAAATTTATCTGGAGGCTGTTTTCAAAACTAATTTACACTGCAAAAGCACAAAGTGAAAGGAGGTTGAAAAAATATAAAAATGGGATAAGGCATACTTTTCAAACAGTAAAGAAAAGGAAGCTACTACAGCAATACAAATATTAGGATGAGAGTAAATAAAGACTGATATTCTTAAAATCTGAGATAATTTGCCATGATAAATTTTCATTAAAGGGGGTGCGTTGGCGCAGGCCTGTAATCCCAGCAACTAGGGAGGCAGAGGCAGTAGGATTGCAAATTCAAGACTAGAGGCAGCATATGTAATTTAGTGAGACTGTCTCAAAAAGTAAAACAATGGTCTGGGGATGCAGCTCAGTGGTATAGCATTTGCAAAGCATGAAAGCGTGAGGCCCTGGGTTCAACCCCCAGTACCGAAAAAAAAAATTTTTTTATTAAAGGAATTTCTAAAGGATGTACTTCAGAAAGAATGAGATTCATTCATTCAACAGATACCCACTGAGTCAGGCTGGGGATACTTCAGTGAACAAAACAGAGAAAGTATTGCCCTCTTAGAGATTAGGCAAAATAAATCAAAAGGCAAAGAACATTACTAAACTTGAAAAGGTAAACACAGAATGATAAAATATTAAATTAAAATATATTTAAAGATATATACACTTAAAATAGCTTCAACATACACAATTGATAGACTAATAAGGAAATATTTACAATTCATCATCAGATCTGGAGAAGTAAACATATTTCTTTTGGTAACACCAAATATCTCATTCTCTCTCCTCTCCCCTATAAAAATCAAAATAGGAAGGACACAGAAGTTTAGAAAAACACAGTTAACAAAATTGAGCTAATAAGTATATCTTGATTGTAGAAGATATGTTATTCTCAAGTACATATGTAATATTGTATGTAGTTACAAATTAATTCTAGCAAATTTAAAGTATTGATGTTAAACAGATACATACTTCCATAGCATCATAGAATTTAAATAAATGCCAGGAAGTAATACATAAGAAACATTAGAAATAATGGAAAGGAATTATAAAAATATGGGTTTGTGACAAAAAAAAAACAAGATTAGTGCTATATACAGTGTACAAACCTTGATATTCACACAGAGCATGTGCATAATGAACTATCTGGAGAAATTTTGTTTCTCATCTATTTTTACTTATGACAGAATAACTGACTGCAGTTTTCCATGCCCCTAAACATTTGGTCTGTTAAGTTCTTTCTCAATGATTTTATGGAGCCTCCAGGTTTATCTTAGCTGGGGTGATGAATATTAGTAGAAGGTGAAGTCAAGCAGCACAGCACTCACCTTTCTACTCCAATTACAGCTGCTTACCATGAGCCTCAGGCAGGGCTAAGAAGCCAGGCAAGTTTGTCTGCTGAGCTTGATACAATATATTTGTCACTTTATGGCTTCCAACTTCTATTTTCAGCACTTTCTTTTCCCTACACTGTCTGGGATCTTGAGTTACAGAGGAAAATAATGGTAAAATCACTCATGACATTGTATTAAAGATTTAAGAGTGGCTTGCTCTGTCTTATAAGGCCACAGTAAGAATATAGGGTTTTTTTGTTTGTTTGTTTGTTTGTTTGTTTTTTATTCTTTAGAGGGCTAATCCACAAACGCACAAGTTAAGGAATATTGAAATGTAAGCAGTGGGAAAAGTAAGTGGGAAATGTAAGCAGTGGGGAAAGGTTAGAGTAGTACATGTGTGTTGGGGACTGTCTGCTTAGTACCTCCAGAAACAGGTGCAGGTAGCTCTTCAGTGTGGTCAGGTGTGGTTAGGCTGGTACTTCATTTTCTCATGGATGTTAGAAAGTTTGTCAAAGTTGGAAAGGAAATGCCTGCCTCTCACAGAAAGGGATGGAAGGATATATAAGCTCTTTCATTTGTTGAGAGTATTCAGCTATAGAAGATTCTGTAAGAACCTTCCCATTCAACTTCTTCATCTGTCTTGGGGCATGAAAGTTATAAGAGTTAGTCTAAGCATAAGGTAGAATGGATCTTAGTCCAAGAGTGAATGAATGCTTCTAAAAGAGAATATAGGTTTTTAATATTCATTGGGCCATGCCGTGCCTTCATGTAAAACAAAAATGATTAAATGGTGGAAGCACTACTTTCCCTTTCCAACAATCCATTTTGTAGCTTAGTTTCAGGATGTTTGAGGATAGGTTCTAGAGTACAAGGAAACTGACTTTCCTTTAACATCACTAAACCAGTCCCAGAGACCAAGAAAACATGCACGTGTGTGCCTGCGTGCTGAATGTACACATGCACACATACATGCACACACACACCACTCTCTCATACTCTTTCTGACTTCAATTTAACTTTAATTAGTCCTACCTTTTTAAAAAATATTTTAATAGTCTAAACATTTTTCTGTGACTCTTTAAGGGCTAAGACTGTAGCTTGCATATTGCTAAACTAATGAGGATGCCAAATTAGATCTGATTTTATTTTGTTTTGTTTTGTTTTTCCGGCATGAAGAGTCATATATTGTGTGCCACATCATAGTTTCTTTTGTAGCCTTGAGGCTCTTTTAAATATGCTCCTATTTTTTGACCACTATGTATATAGGTAAAGCTAATACTGCATGGCTAATTCTAATCTACTTATTAACTAAGAAAACATATTTTCTGTTGTGCATAAGAATAAAAACTTATGCAGTGACTTATGCAGTGAAAATTTGTTATGCATTATCCTTCCAATATTGCAAATAACTGTCTATGCAACCTTCAGTTTTCTCACATTCTTTTCAATGTTCCTAACATTCAAATAGAGAAAAATATAATATTTTCTCATAAGGGTAACCATTAAATAAGAACTCAATGAAAATATTTCAGTTAATTACATTATTAATCACCAAATATTTGACCTTTACTTAGACCTCATGATCTATGATATTCTTTCTCTTACTCTGGTTAATTGTTGCTTTTAGGTGCCACCAAGTTGGGTCTGACTCATAGAGACCCTATGTACAACAGAATGAAACACTCCCCAGTACTGTGCCATGCCTGGGCCTATGTCAGTGCTTTTCTGCTATTCATGGGGTTTTCAATGGCTGATTGTTTTAGGATTGCTTTGGGAATGGATTGCCATGTCCTCCCATATTTGAAGTGCTGGGAATCAAACCTAGGACTCCAGAGAGTGCAGAGCAGTACTCTGCCAACTGAGCTAAACCCCAGTCCATGTCCCATATGTTGTTTGTTGTTAGGTGCCCTTGAGTCTGTATTTGACTCATAGTGACCCTGCGTACAACAAGTGAAACACTATTGTCAGTGCTTCTCTGCCATTCATAGGGTTTTCAATGGCAGATTGATTTTTGGGAGGGGGTTGCCGGGTCCTTCTCCCAAGCCTACAGCACTTGGTGTTCCCAGGCAGTTTCCCATCCAAGTACTAACCAGGTCCGCCCCTGCTTAGCTTCCAAAATCTGACGGGATCGGATGCCACAGGGCTACAGCTGCAGGCACGTCCCATATACACTTCAATAAAGCTGAAGTTGTTATTATGACCTATAATGACCTTCATTATGATCCTTTTCCTTTTTGTTGTTGGTATTAGCAATTGCTCATCTACTCTAAAAATCCTGTCATCCTTGTTATATTCTTTCATCTCCATTTAACCAACTACTAAGTTGTTCAGTTTTACCTCCTAAATAAATTCTAAAGTACTCTTATTTTTCCATTCTTACTCCTATTTGCTAGTTTCAAAAATTTCCATCTTTTGTCTCAATCACTGTCACATCACTCTAGTCTTGCCGTCAAAGTCTTTTCTGCACTCGTAATAAGTTTTAGGTACCTGGTGCACACCATAGTATTTCCACAACAGTTTTTACAAAAGACCATGCACATACTTTTCCTTTACAATGTTTAAAGCTGTCTATCTATTTGTTATCACTTCCACACAAAAAAGTGAATTCATTAAGAGAGGAGCTGTACTTTATCACTGCCTCTCTCATGCCTGCTTCTGTGCTTGGCATACAATGACCTCTTCAAGTTCCAAACAGATAGCTGCTTGGCACAATGTACATTTCTGACTATGCTCTCCTGCTCCTTTTCTACAGGACAGGATTATGGTAAATGATTCTGTCTATAGATCCCTGAAGTGCTCAACATGTAGTCCACATTTAATAACCAGGCATAGGATGAATGAATGCATGTTTACATTCTCAGGGCAACTATCTGCCATAAGTTAGTGTTTTGAGACACAGTCACAGATACAATTTATAGTTTAAAAACTCATACAATTCAAAGCATGTTTACATTTTTTAAAACACTTTAGGCACTTTAGAAAATATCCTCCCAGCTAAATATGAGCAATTCATAAAGTACACATGCTACATTATTCTTAAAAGTGTTCAGGAAGCCTTTAATGCTTTTGTATTCTTAAAAAGTGACAATCTTTTGCAGCACAAAAGGATATTTTCTTTTGGGACTTGTTCTCACGAGGTATCCCAGGTTCTCCCTTTAGATTGCTGAGTGCTGGGATCACAGGCATGTGCCACCTCAAAAGGCATTATGCATTTTGAATAGTGTTAGGGGATGCTGGAGGTTGCATATGAAGCTCAGAGATTTATCTAGCATATTGTAAATTGCCATAATAATATACTTGGGATAGTTTAGAAAGTTTTATGTCAGAAATAATGTTTTATATTTTATATGTTATATATGTTATATATGTTATATATTTTATATGTTTTATATTTTATATGTTGTTGTTAGGTGCTGTCAAGTCGGGTCCAACTCATGATGACCCTCACAGGGTTATCAATGGCTAACTGTTTCTGGATTGCCTCAGGAGTGGACCACCACATCCTTCTCCTGTGTTGGCGGTGCTTGGGATCAAACCTGGGTCCTCAAAGAGTGCGGAGCAGCACTCTACCTGCTGAGTTAAGCCTATATATATATATATATATATATATATATATATATATATAAATAAATATATATATATATAAAACATTTTTCTTCACAATAGTTTGAAATGGTAAAATTAGAAGAATTATATATTTCTGTAATCTATAAGCATGTCACAAATGCTTAAACCACCTGCTTGATTTTAATTTAAAAATATTTACAAAAGTAAATTACAGAAGGGTCAATGGAATTTAAAATATAACCATTTTTGTTAGTTAATTTCTTCTGAGCTAAAATTATGCCAGGAATGTAAGAGGTTTCTTCTTCAGGCTTCACAATTTCTTATAATGACACTGAATTCTAATATTCATAGCTCATTTAAGTAGTGTGATGAACATTACTGTTATTTGCTAGATACTTTTTCTTGTTAGGTGCCCTCAAGTCGGTGTCTGACTCACAGCGACCCTGTGTACAACAGATGAAACACTAATAATGTTCTTCTCTGCTATTCATAGAGTTTTCAATGGCTAATTGTTTTCTGGGAGTGGGTTGCAGGGTCCTTCTCCTAAGCCTATAGCACCTGGTGTTCCCCGCAGTCTCCCATCCAAGTACTGACCAGGCCCACCCTTACTTGGCTTCTGAGATCTGATGGGATCAGATGCCACAGTGGTACAGCTGCAAGCTGCTAGATACTTAGTGACTAGAGAAAAACAATGTGATTTTAGGATTATTTTTCGACATGTGATTTATTTCTAGATATCTACCAAAAGACCAAGGCGGTAGTGACTAAAAATTATGTATCAAAATCCTCTCAGTTTTATGAAAAATCAACACATTGTATAACAGATAGAAACCTATAGCATTTTTAATGGGAAACTAAGATAAATGAAGATAATTTTAATTTTGATTTTCATTAATATTAAACAATTATTGTTTATGTAACAATTCATAATAACATAATAGCTTGTCTTGTTTAAGAGAAGTAGTTTTACACAATATGCAATGTAAATGCAAATTAAATGCAGCACAACTTCAGAAGCATTCACTGAAATAAAGTTAAATCCTTATGTTTTATATGAATAAATAGACTTTTATAGTCATAGCTCTCCATATTTTTCAGAGTTTCAAACTATAAGAGAAAATGAGCTGCATTTTATACTTTCAAAAATATCTAAACTTGCTATTTATGGGATCTGTAATTCCTGAAAATTTGTGAGAATTCTTATTTTCAGTAAAACAAATACACTTTGATTTCATATTTAAATGGGCTAGATCTTAGTTTTCTGTAGTAGATAGTTTCTGGAAAATAACTAAACAAAATGGTTTCTATTTTATAAATACATATAGAAAACCATTTCAGGATCCTGCTATGCTTGATCTTTTAGTACAATCTTCATTTTTCCTGATTCAGAGGAAAATATATTATCTACTTAGGTGATCCAGGGTTTGATATGGGGTCTAATTATCCTAGCTTATCTCAGACTTTCCTGATAAAATCGAAATGCCATATCCTGGGAAACGCGTTATTCCTAGTAAAGACCAGGATAGTTGTTAACCTTATTGAGAGATGAACTAACCCTTGAAGTTTTGAGATAACAAGGCCTTACCTTAACATCATTGGTGTTCATCCTTGTTCCCTCCTTTCCCACAAATATATCATCAATGTCCACGAGGATGTACCTGTCCAAGGACAAGGTCAGTCTCTTCCCTGACAAGAAAGAGATGGCATCTAGGAAGATGAGCTTGTGCAGCCAAAAGTTCAAGTTGTTGCCAAAAAGAACTCGTTGAATTCCATCATGGAGCCCCAGGTCATGTATGATAGTGGCATAAAAAGCACCTTTAGAGATGGCAGGAGAAAGGTTTTCCAGGGTCTTTACTTTGGCAAATATTACTGGTTGGTAGGCTGAGTGATTAATCTGAAAAACTGTCCAGTCAGTTCCAGGTAAAGAACCTTTTTCAAGTTTGGAAGATTTGGTCACATGAAGCAATGGAGAATGAGGATTGATACAGCAATCTTTCACTGCCAGGTTTCCATACAGGGAAAGAGAGAAACCTTTTAACTGAAAGCTCTGTACACTCTTCTCACTAGTTTTTTGGAATCCAATGACACCTACACCATATTCTACACAGTATTTATCTAAAAGGCTTCGATTCCAAGAGTCCATATTTATATACTTTAAAATGTTCTCATAAATAATGAGAATATACTTGCCTTTAGTTTTGTCTGTAAGTGCTGGGAGATCTCCTTTTCCAGGAGCAATTTCAATGTGATATTGGAACCTACTTGATTCTAGAATCATAATGATGTCTTGGCCGAGGGACGAGTACTGACTTTCCACAAACACTAGAACTATGGGGTCTGTCCTCGAGGCGTCGGAGAGCTTCACTGTCTTCACTTCCATGATCCTGTAGGTGAGGTGCTGGAGGTCACCACAGTCCACTTCAGAAGCCATCTCAGAGAGTTCATTTTCCTGTTTGTAGTCACTGTATAGGTAGTAAGCAGAAATAATAATGCTCACCATGCAAAAAGTTGTGAGCAGAATCACGGTCCTTTGAAAGTGTCTATGAAGCTTCATGATAAAACTCATGTTGTTTATACTTTCCTTGACGATTCCAATAGAAGCACCGTAAAAATGGTGTTTCTGCTACTTTCCCAGGCTCAGTCAATAGTTTATGTCACCATTGCAGCACATGTGTATTATTTGATCAGGAATCACAGGAAATATAGTCTGAAAAACAGAATAAAATAGAATATATAGAATATAAAGCACTCAGTCTACAGTGCTAAAATGGAGTTTTCATTTCATTAACTAGCATAAGTGGCAGAGCAGCAGGCAGATGAATCAGTATGAGGAAAGTAAGAAAACCTCCCTCTTCCTCTCTAGCTACGGATAAGGTCTTGGGAGAGATGGAATGAGGAAAAGGGCTTTATTGCACCTGGGGTCTCTATCCCGAAAACAAGAAGATCATCAGACTAGCAATGAACTTCCTTTTACTCACTGAGTTTTGTATCAGATCTTCAGATAACATTGACCTAACACCACAGAGAGGTTACTGAGACATACATTGCCACCTTCTGTCTTCCAGGTAATGCACGTCATGTAATGCATGTTAGAGTGATATATATTCAGTTACATGCATCGGAAAGTTACAGAACTTTTGACATGTCATTAAGTGCCACAATTAAAACACTAGTCCAGAAAGTTAGCACAATGAATTTTGTCATTCTATATACATTTTAAATTCATTGTAGAAACAACCTGATGATAGTTGCTTTTATTAGAATGACCCCTTCCAAATGCAGATATGGTCCTACAACCCAATTGACCATTTCAGAAGTGTATATGTACACAGTTTTTCAAAAATCTGGACAGTCCTGTAATGAGATGAATGTGAGGAGTAAGATGTTTCTCAGGTTCCTTCCACTGGCGTATGATAGCATGCATCATATACTGGAGCATAGTTATCCATACGTTCACTTTCTGTATCATTCTGTTTCTGCTTTTGGGGAAAGAGCTCAGTAATTATATAAAAAGTATTATAAAAATGTTTTATGAAAACAGTTGAGATGTCATGAAACACCTTGCTATGCAATACTTTCAACTCCCTTGCAAGTCTTACCAACCTTGAAAATATAGTAACTTTGAAATATAATAAGAAGGAAACATAAGTGTTTCTTTGAGAGAAAGTACAGTCAAGTCTTATGGTTCTGGCACTTTGCAAGGAAATATCATGTAACATAAAAAAATTAATAAAAGTCTTCTTGTTGCCCACAGACAGGCTAAATGATAGCTAGTAAGAACAAATAGCAATGGGAAATACCATATTTGATGTTTACCATAAATTTAGGATTCACTGCACCTCTGCTTCTTACTTGTGCCAGTTTGGCCACAGTATCTTCCAAATAAAATGATGAGGTTAAAATAGATAATCACCAAGAAATCTAGATTTAATATTGGGTAATATTCACATAAGAAATAAACAGCAAAGAGTATTTTGAATAATATATGCTTATCTTTGTGAATAGTATGTCCCAGAATATAACTATAGGCTATGACACATATCCTGTAACTTATATATTATAGTTTATCCATTCAAATATTTAAAGTATCTCTATCATCATTCAAATATTTATGGTTTAGCTTTCTGTTTAAAATCTAAATGTTCAGCAGAGTGAATTTGTTTGAAATGTTCTAATTTTAAAGCAGGCCTGCAGCCATAGCCCTGTGGAATCCGATCCCGTCAGATCTCGGAAGCTAAGCAGGGTCGGGCCTGGTTAGTACCTGGATGGGAGACCCGCTGGGAACACCAGGTGCTGCAGGCTTGGGAGAAGGACCTGGCAACCCCCTCCCACAAATCAATCTGCCATTGAAAACCCTATGAATAGCAGAGAAGCACTGACAATAGTGTTTCCCCTGTTGTACAGAGGGTCGCTATGAGTCGGATACCAACTCAACGGCACCTAACAACAACAACAACAATTTTAAAGCAGAGACAGTGACTAGAATGGTATGCATGGTGGTGGATTAGAGGCAATGACAGTAATAGGGTCAGAGAAGAAAGAGATCATAGCAAGTGGGGAGTCAGTGAAACGCTCTGACAGGGGAGGATTTGGGCAGATCCTTAATGTGTGAGGGTAATTCAAATGGACATTTAAGAAGCAGGAAATTCTATAGAGGTAGAATCACAACCTTGGGCAATGAATATGAATGAAAAATAGAAAGAAAGAGTAAAGAATACTTAAAAAATAAATTTGCCTATGCACTGCAAACCAGATGATGGAGAGACCTGATAGCACACACTGACCGTCATGGTGGTGAAAGCTTGAGAGAGACACTATTCTAAACAGGAGGAACACATGGGAAGAGTTAAGATTTTTCAGGAATGAGAATTTATCATTAACCTGTAGGGTACCACAGAGAAATCTGACAAAGTTGAGTCTTGCAAGCCAGTGTAGGCTCATTTCTCACAATGCAGTCATGAAATGTTAATGATCATAGTAAAGGGAGCATGTGGGGAAGTGAGAAGTCTGAGGAACACTTCAGTGGGTTTGCCATGTGACGGGTGCAAATGACATCACTCTCACATCAAGTGGTCTGACATGCTCTAAAATCGATCTAACATAGAAGACAACATTCTACTCTTTTAAACAGGCTAGGTATAGGTCTGCAGCCATAGCACCCTGGCATCCGGTCCTGTCTGATCTCAGAAGCCAAGCAGGACTGGCCTGGATGTCCTTGGATGGGAGGCCACCTGGGAATACTGAGTGTTGCAGGCTGGAGAGAAGGACCTGGCAGCCCATTCTCAAAACAATCAGCCATTGAAAACCTTCCCTAGGGTCGCTATGAGTCAGACCCGACATGACGGCACCTAACAACAACAACAACAACAACAACAGCTGTTGGTCTAGATGTGGTCTAAGCAAACAAAAAAGTACATGGACAACTGAGAGTTTTTATTGTAACTATAGTTATTTCATTTTGATAAGTAATTGCACTTTTAAACCATGTACATGTTCATAAATATAATATTCTAAAGTATAATGATAGCCTGCAGCGGTAGCCCTGTGTCATCCGATCCTGTCAGATCTCGGAAGCTAAGCAGGGTCGGGCCTGGTTAGTACCTGGATGGGAGACCGCCTGGAAACACCAGAAGCTGTAGGCTTGGGAGAAGGACCTGGCAAACCCCTCCCACAAATCAATCTGCCATTGAAAACCCTATGAATAGCAGAGAAGCACTGACAATAGTGTTTCCCCTGTTGTACAGAGGGTTGCTATGAGTTGGATACCGACTCGATGGCACCTAACAACAACAACAGAGTATAATGACAGGAGATAAAATCTCACATCTTTCCATGTTGGTGTTTCAATTTTAGCTGTGAAATGATTTTGACTGGATATAAGCTATATTGCTATATTTTGCATTTCTGAGAGAGGCATTTCACAGTTTGTTCCCATTGTCAAAAGTGAAAGGCATGTTGTTGTTAGGTGCCATCGAGTCGGTATCTGACTCATAGTGACCCTCATAGGGTTTTCAATGGCTGACTGCTTCAGGATTGCCTTGGGAGTGGATTGCCAGTCCTTCTCCTATTTTTGCGGTGCTGGGAATTGAACTGGGGACCTCAGAGACTCCAGCACAGTGCTCTACCAATTGAGCTAAATCCCAGCCCAATGAAAGGCATAGAACTCACATAATTCTTATCTGTGATGAGGCAAATGGTGAGGAGTATTTACTCTCACTATTTAGAAGAGATATTTAGGAGTCTATCAAAATTACCTTTTTATTTGTTGTTGTTGTTGTTGTTAGTTGCCGTCAAGTCAGTATCCAACTCAATGCGACCCTACATACAACAGGTGAAACAGTATTGTTAGTGATTCTCTGCTATTCATAGGGTTTTCAATGGTGGATTGATTTTTGGGAATGGGTTATTAGGAACTTCTCTCAAGCCTACAGCACTTAGTGTTCCCAGGAAGTCTCCCATCCAGCAGGCCTGACCCTGCTTAGCTTCCAAGATCTAACAGGATTAGATGCCACTGTTATACGGCTGCAGGCACCTTTTTTCCAGCAAGTATAAAATGCTGAAGGGGATTTCTTTTCTGTTAAACTCTTCTAGTTTTCTTTGGATGCCACAGAGAATTCAATTATATGTCCCTGAGAGTAGGATTTGGTCTAACATATTTAAATGAATATGTTAAGATTCTCATGTTTTCTGCATGGTTTTTTTTTTTGTTTTTTTTTTTTTTGAGACAGAGTCTTGCTTTGCCTTGAACTTGTGATCCTTCTGTCTCAGCTCAGCTTCTTTAGGGCTAAGATTACAGGCATGCACCATCACTCCCTGCTTCTCTGTAAACCTTATTCAATGGCACATATCATGTGTCTGTGGCCAGTTTTAGTCTCTGGTGTGGATTCTCAGAATTGACTGGTCATATTGCAACCTTCTCCAGAAACAGGTACTTCCTAGTCTTTGCTGTTTCTATTGGCTCTGAAAGCCTCCAGAGGCATGAAACTGATGGTGTGCCAGCTTCTCCTGCAAGGATGGCACTACCAGCAAGCAGAGGCAAAGGAACAGGCTTATTCTGAGCCCTTTCATATGGGCAGGGCATCACTAGGATGGGGAGATGTGGAAATGAAGTTCTTCTATCCATTTCCATTGTGAACCTTTCTCTGACTTTTGAAACTTAGACACAGTAGGTCCACATGGTCATTGTGAAAAACACCTCTCCTTTGTATTTATTGCCACAGTTATAATTAGAGTTTTGTTTAAAGGCATTCTCCCTGTTGGACTGAAAGTTCTCTGAGGGTAGAGTTAATGCTTCTTACCTATCATTTTGTTCCTAGGGCCAGGCACAGACTAAGCATAAGCACTCCATGACTATTGGTGGAATTTATTGAGTATAATAGTGTATGATGCCTATAAGTTAATTCAACACTTCAGCTCAATTCTAATGACATAACTTTATCTTTTAAGGTTGCATATGACTATTAATAAAACTATGTTGTTGTTGTTAGGTGCCGTCCAGTCGAATCCGACCCACAGTGACCCTATGTACAGCACATCGAAACACTCCCCAATTCTGTGCCAGGCACACCATCTTATTTATGTTTAAGCCCATTGTTACAGACACTGTGTTAATTCATCTGGTAGAGAATTTTCCTTTTTTTCCCCCATCAACCTGCCACTCTCCCAAACATGTCTTTCTCCAGGGATGGGTCTCCTGACTACATGTCTAAAATATGTAAGACGCAGTCTAGCCATCCTTGCTTCCAATAAGCACTTTGGTTGCACTTCTTCTAGGACAGATCTGTTGGTTCTTTTGGCAGTCCATGGTATATTCAATAATTGTCTCCAGCACCATAATTCAAAGGCATCAATTCTTCTCCTGTCTCTCTTGTTCAATGTCCAGCTTTCCCAACCATATGATGTGACTGAAAATACCATGGCATGTGTCAGACACACC
Organism: Pedetes capensis; assembly: GCA_007922755.1. NCBI lineage: Eukaryota > Metazoa > Chordata > Mammalia > Rodentia > Pedetidae > Pedetes > Pedetes capensis. Next base: position 44,869 of record VMDO01008449.1, read on the forward strand.
TTCATCTTCAATGTGACATCTTTACTTTTCAATATTCTAAAAAGATCTTTTGCCACAGCTTTTCCCAAAGCAATAGGTCTTTTGATTTCTTGACTGCTCCTTCCACAGGTTTTGATTGTAGAGCCAAGTAAAGCAAAATCAAAGACAACATCAATCTTTTCTCCATTTATTGTGAAGGTGCATACTGACCCAGTTGTAAGGATTTTTGTTTTGCTGATGTTTAGTCGAAATTCACAGTGCTATGTTCTCTGATCTTCATCAGTAAATGTTTTAAATCTTAATCACTTTCAGCAAGCAGAGTTGTGTCATCTGCATAACGCAGGTTATTAATGAGTCTTCCTCCAATCCTGATGCGGTGTTCTTCCTCATAAAGTCCATCTTCTTGGATTATTTGCTCAGCATATAAATTGAAGAGATATGGTGAAAGTATACAGCCATGATGCACACCCTTCTCAACTTTAAACCAGGCAGTGTATCCTAGTTCTATTCGCACAACTGCTTCCTGGTTCACGTACAGATTCCTCGTGAGTACAATTAGGTACTCGGGTATTCCCATTTTCCAAAGTGTTATCCATAATTTGTTGTGATCGACACAGTCAAATGCTTTTGCATAGTCAATAAAACATAGATAGACATCTTTCAGATATTCTCTGCTTTTGGTTAATATCCATCTGACATCAGCAATGATGTCCCTGATTCCCCACCCTCTTCTGAATCTGGCTTGATTTTCTGGTAATTCCCTGTCTATGTACTGCTGCAGTCACTTTTGAATGATCTTTAATAAAATTTTGCTTGTGTGTGATTTTAATGATATTGTTCGATAGTTATCACATTCAGTTGGATCCCCTTTTTTGGGAATAGGCACAAATAGGGATCTCTTCCAGTTAGTTGGCCAGGTAGCTGTTTTCCATATCTGTTGACATAAACATGTTAGCAACTCCAGTTGCTGTATCTGATTTTTGAAACATTGGTGTTTCAAAATTGGTGTTCCACCAATTCCAGGAGCCTTGTGTTTAGCCAATTCTTTCAATGCAGCTCATCTTCATATGCAACCTCTTGAAATGACTATACTTAAAAACTTGCTGGATCTAATGCCTGCTTTGTTGAATCCTAAGTAAATTAAACCACAGTTGCCCGACATGTGATATGTCTAATATAATAACATCTCTGGGAGAAGTGAGACTATGAAACAACATCCACCACTATGTTGCACATAATAATGATTGATGCTGTAAGACATCAGTTCCAAGTTATAGGAGAGACAGAGAGACAGAGAGACAGAGAGACAGAGAGACAGAGAGAGAGAGAGAGAGAGAGAGAGAGAGAGAGAAAGGGAGAGAGAGGAGAGAGGAGGCTCTTAATAAAGCTTAGGGAAGTTAGTGGCAGTTTCTAAGAGCCTTGTGCCTGAGGACATGATCGGCAGGGCTTAGATGTGAGGCTAGGGAATGGGAAAGCAAGGCAGGCAAAAACCTCTGGCCAGGTTGCAGAAATAAAATATGTTTAAATGAGAATGAGAATAAACTAATTATAAGATGTTATGTGTTAGGATGAAATTGAAAATAATATTTTGGTTGAAAGAGTGCTGAATATCCTTGAATATGATCATGAAATACAAGATTATCAACGTGGAATTAGTGAGCATTGGATATATTTGAATAGAGAGAGATAATTAAATAGTGTTTACAGATGATTAGAATAGCATTAGCATCCAGAACGGAGAGGTAATAGTAATACAGACAGGAAGTACATGCTGCGGAGCGCAGTGAGGAAGTAGATAGAGTCAGAACAGGCTCAGCTAAGCGGCTGCTGCAGTAATCCTCTTGGGACGTGGGATGAGTGCAGCCTTGAGGTCATTATGAGGAAAAGTGGAAATGAAGTCACACTTAGAAGGAAAGCAGAAATTACTGTTCAGGGAGGTGGCAGGCCTGGGGACTAGAACAAAATGGTGCCAAAAACAGGAAGACAAAGCTTAGAGTGAAAATTAGCTTGAGCTAGTGATAAAACATTCAGACACAGGCAGGTGGAATAACAAAATGATGCATGGTGAGATTGAAAACGACAAATCTCTATAACATAGTTGAAATGCAGACAAATATATTCCAGAAAATCATTGATATCGATAGGTCATAGGTAAATCTCAACAAGCTACACAAACCCAGTTAATCAGGAAAGCTTTCCCTGATCAGCTCCACACCCCTCACTTGCCTTTAGGTCAGTCCTTCTCTTGGAGCCTTTATCAAAAATCTTACTAAATACTATTAGCAAAATTATTTGAGCAATGTTTATGTTCCTTGTTAGACTGAAACTTCCAAGGGTATATTTTTCTTGTTATTTCCAAAAATGTTCAAATAAGAAACAACATGAAAATATTTTTAAAAACTAACAAGGTCAATAAGTAAATACTTCAATATAGTGATGATTGTGTTCTTGCAGTGTTTTTAAAAAGATACAAGGAAAATTATAGACTTCCACATGATCAGGAGGGTTCTCCGAACAGCTAAAAAACATGCATACTAGCCTGCACATCACAGCTCCCAAGGAGGCAACTGTCTTTACAGCAGCCCAGTGTTGATGGTCGTGGTTGAACTATGTTTCTTAGTCAGCTTATGATGAAGAAAATATGCTGAGTGACTCAGAAACTGTATATTAAATTAAGAAAACCAGCAAACCACTTAGGAAGATATTCTTGAATAAACACAGGTATAATTGGTTTGGGCTGGGATTTAGCTCAGTTGGTAGAGCGCCTCTCTGCAGTCTCTGAGGTCCCAAGTTCAATTCCCAGCACCATAAAAATGGGAGAAGGTTGTGGCAATCGACTCCGGAGGCAATCCCAAAACAATCAACCATTGAAAACCCTATGAGAGTCACTGTGAGTCATACATGACTCGACAGCATCTAACAACAATAGCAGACAATTAATTTGGACCAGTTATATACATCACCCCTTCATCAGAATTTCCTATAAGACACTGGAGGAAATAACATCAGATAGGAAGGTCAAATGACAATAATAGCATCACAAACAACATTGATGAGGATTTAATATGTACAAACACTATATTGGACCCTTTAGGGTCTAAGCAACTTACCCAGAATATTGCAGCTAGGAGAAGTTTAAATTGAAATTTGATCTCTGAGAGGCTGCATCAAAGATTCTGTACACTTGGGAAGACAACTACACCATATCCCCGCCTTCCATGCTAGGAATAGGTAGGAAATGGGCAGCTATTTCCTTTAGATGCTGTAGTTTCTTCAGATGAAAACAGGGATACTGTTGTATCGACATCATAGAATTTTAATGAGGATTAGGAGATTAAACTATTCAAATCTCTTAGAATAAGGTCTGATATATAGAATACCTGTAATAATTATTGACTGCAGCCATAGCCCTGTGGCTTCCGATCCTGTCAGATCTCAGAAGCTAAGCAGGGTTGGGTCTGGTTAGTACTTGGATGGGAGACCACCTAGGAACACCAGATGCTACAGGCTTGGGAGACGGACCTGGCAATCCACTCCCAAAAGTCAATTCGCCATTGAAAACCCTATGAACAGCAGAGAAGCACTGACAATAGTGTTTCACTTGTTGTACGCAGGGTTGCTATGAGTCAGATACCAAATGGATGGCACCTAATAACAACAACAACAATTATTATTAAAATGATCATTACAGAAATAACATGAGAGAAATATCCCGAAGATGACCAGTGTAAGGGTTCATAGAGGCCAGTCACAGGCATTTTAGCTTAAGTGGAGTTGTGGGAAGCACAGAAGTCCACTGTTGGTGCAGGGATGGGTCTCTAAAAAAAGGGAGAGGCTCAGTCAGAGGCATAACCAGCACAACATTTTTGGGCTTCTCATTCCTACCTCTTTCTTAGATGAGTCACACATTCCCTGGTTTTCATTACCATTTTACTCTCCAATAAATTCCAAATGTGTATTTGTAATTCAGACTTCCTTTGTCTAAGTGCTAGGACTTCAAATTGAAGTATCAATTTGATAAAATAGCCACAAGAAGTCACATTAACAGTGCTCTTACATTATGCCAGCCAATTTGGCTCCACTGGAAACACATCACAAGCAAACTCAGCCTATCCAAAACTGAATTTATGATTTTCCTCCTAAAGCCATCTTCCTCTCCCCACAATCACCTTATGGTTCATCCTTGATAACTTTTTATCCAGCCCTAAATAAACCCACGTCCTCTCATTTCCATTTTCTAAAATTCATGTTACCACAGTGCTCCTTGGTTGCACTCTGGTTGCACTTTGGTTGTGCTCCTTGGTTGTGTAACCAGAGAGCTTGTTGGAAGCAACAATGGCTAGACTGTGGCTTACCTATTTTGGACATGTAGTCAAGAGGGACCAATCCCTGGAGAAGGTCATCATTTTGGAAGAATGGCAGGTCAATGAAAAAAAGGAAAACCCTCCACTAGATGGATTGACACAGTATCTGTAACAATGGGCTTAAACATAAATAAGATCATATGCCTAGCACAGAATCAGATAGTGGAGTTGGACCTGACTTGACAGCACCTAACAACAACAACAAAACTCACAAAATGTAGTGCACATCTTGCCTTATCCAGGCAACATCACTCACCTGAACCACTGTAATAACTAATCTTACCATAAATGTTCTTGGCTCCCTTCATACTTTTCTCAATATAGGATCCAAGTGGAACCTTGATTATTTCTTTCCAGCTAAAAATGTGTCTGTAGTTGCTTATTTCACTTGCTGGTTAAAATCCAAATTACTATGCATGTCCACCTGACTCTGTGGTATGCATCCCACTCTGACCTCTCATGCCTGATTAGATGGTTGTTGTTGTTGTTGTTAGGTGCCGTCGAGTCGGTATCCGACTCATAGTGACCCTCATAGAGTTTTCAATGGCTGACTGTTTCGGGATTGCCTTGGGAGTGGATTGCCAGGCCCTTCTCCCATTTTTGTGGTGCTGGGAATTGAACTGGGGGCCTCAGAGACTGCAGCGCAGCGATCTACCCACTGAGCTAAATCCCAGCTGATTAGATGGCATGCTCCCCTTATGTTCCAGGAAAGTGGGCCTTCTTTCAGTTCCCCCAAAGAGACAGTCCCTCTTCTGTCTCAGGGTCTTAAAGTCTTCAAGTTTTTTCTCCACTTCTTCATGTGGGTTTATCCTCTAAAATCCTATGCCTCTAAAAATATATGTCCCTACCTCACAGAAGTCTTCCCTAGTCTCCTCGATCTGCAAGGCCTCCCCATTAAAACCTCTCATATCCTTCTCTCTACATCTGTAGCACATTCCTCACTTACTAGTCATGTGTAATCTTTCTCTGCAGACTGGAAGTGTCTATAAATACTTGCCTGGATTACTTCATTGTTCTTGATGACTAACACAGTCTTAATATAAGAACATCCCATTGAATTCTTGTTCAATGGATGAAAATAAAGTCCTTTACTAAATTTTATAAATAGATATAAAAAGTATACATAAATAAACAGCATACACACACACACACACACACACACATTACACTAAAAATAGTAGCTACATTCACAAATTAGGGAAATACTAAAGTCAAATCATCTTCCCCAAACATGTTCCTCCATCTGTCACATTGGCCTCAAACAGTCAGGGTGATAAACAAACATTGAGAAGAGCAGTGACCATCTTGACCAGAGCCATAAATCAGGCACATACAGAATGTACTTTTCACTGAATCTTACTGAAATATCTGTTTTTCTCAATCTGAAACTTTTCAGAATTCGATGTGGCTACAGTTGCTTTGTAATGCATCTGTTTTTAAAAAGATCCCACCAAGAAAATATTAGCTGTTATCTAATTATTTGCCATTAAGAAAAGGCAGAGAGGGAAGTTACTTTTGAGTCACAGGTGATTCTGCATAAACCCTGAAGAACTGAATGTATACAAACATATAATTTGCAAAGTCTTGCAGTATCTGCAAGAGGAAGTACCTACTTATCATTGTAACCTTCTTTTCTTTTCCACTAACACCCACCATCATTGCAAAGTGAAAATCAATTTCTAAATGAAACAGAGTCAGGATAAAGTTGGCAGTAGAAGAAATGTGAAAAGAGATTACCATCTGGAAAATGAGTATTAATAACTAAAGAACTTCAGGTTCTACACAAATGAAAGATATTTAAAATATCCTGACAATATTCCACTTTCTCAAAATTAACCATATTTTGTAGCGTTGAAAAATGCATTTGGAGGCTTCAAATAGATTACTTGAATTTGCTAAAGGAATTGAGTAGTATTACAAATTGACAAAGAACATGCTTTTCTTTGTGAAAGAATGTGTGAAATTATGTCATATTAACTGAACTCTACTGTGATAGGCAAGTAAGAAACTGATTTGCATGATGCACGATTAAGAATACACTGTCTCTAGAACTGGGATTTTTAAAAGATGGATGGAAGAAAAGCCACATTTGGGCTTAAATAGAAAAAGATTATTATGATGTTCCCTCCCTCTTTGAATCTAGAAATTATGAAGGAAAGAATACATTTTGTTCACTTCTTTCAGTGTTATGCCATCCAGGAGGGCAAGAGAAGAAAACTGTTCCATTGCTGTTTGCTGTTTGATCTGCCTGTGTGGCTTGTGGGAGAAATGTCTTCCAATGCTGTTTCTGGTTGAGTTTGAATATACAACTAATAGCAGGGCAGTGTCAAGGTAGATTTGAAGATCTCACCTATCCTTTGCCATCTTTGTCTTCATCAGAATCATAGGAACAAGAGAATATTAAGCACACCACTAATTGGTGCTTGAACCACAAAATATAAAGCTACAGATGAGTTTCTGGCTATGTTTTAGAGAAGATTACAGGAACCAGAAATGTAAAGGTGGCTAATCTGCAGTGAGAAGATTATGCAAAAAGAGCAGAAGAAAAAAATGGAGGAACATGATAGGGAGTCATAAGGAGGTCATAGGACCTGGTTCTCTTCTTTGGTTATTCTATGGAAACATGTCCTCACATGTCTGTCAGTTTACTGTACTGTGAGGACTTGCATATTGCCGTGATGCTGAAAGCTATGCCATTGGTATTACAGATACCAGAAGTATCAAACATGGTGGAAAGGTTTCAGTGGAGCTTCTAGACTAAGACAGACTAGGGATAAGGACATGGTTAACCTACTCCTGAAACGATTACCCATTGAAAACTCTAAAATTGGCAGAGAAACACTGTCAGCTGTAGTGCTGGAAAATGAGTACTCCAGGATGGAAGGCACTCAAAGACAACTGGGGAAGAGTTGTCTCCTCAAAGTAGAGTCTACCTTAATGACAGGAATGGAGTAAACCCCAGGGACATCTATTTATGAGAAAGAAACACTTTAAACACCATTAATAATTGGAATATACATAGTATGAATCTAGAAAAATTTGAAATCATCAAATGGGAAGTGGAGTGCATAAACATCGAAATTCTAGGTATCATGATAAAAAATGGACTGGCATGGGCCATTTTGAATAAGATAATCATATGGTCTAGTATGCTGGGAATGACAGATTAAAGAAAAATGAAGTTGCATTCATCATCAAAAAAGACATCTCAATATCTGTCCTGAAGTACAATACTCTCAGTGATATGAGGAAGATCAGTTAATATGACTTATTCAAATGTATGCACCTACCACTAAGGCCACAAAAGAAGATAGAAAGGATTTTTTACCAGATTCTGTAATTTGAAATAGATCAAATATGCAATCAGGATGTATTGATAATTACTGGTGCCTGGAATGCAAAAGTTAGAAACAAAGAAGAGGGCTCAGTAGTTGGAAAATATAGCCTTGGTGACAGAAATGATGCTAGAGAACACATGATAAAATTTTGTCAGATCAATGACCTTTTCACTGCAAATACATTTTTTCACCAACATAAATGGTCACTATACGTATGGAAGTCACCAGGTATAACATACAGAAGTCAAATGCACTACATCTGTGGAAAGAGATGATGGAAAACTTCAATATCAAATCTCAGCACAAAACCAGGTACTGAATGTGGATCAGATCATCAACTGCTCATATGTAGGTTCAAACTAAAAGTGAAAAAAAAAATCAGAACAAGTGTATCAGAACCAAAATATGACCTTGAGTATATCCTACCTGTGTTCAGAGACCACTTCAAGAATAGGTTTAATGAGTTAGACACTAATGATCGAAGACTGGGCAAGTTGCGGCATGACATCAAAGACATCATACAAAGGAATCATACAAAGGTTACTAAAAAGACAGGAAAAGAAGAAAAGATCAAATTACATGTCAAAAGAGACTTTGAAATATGCCACTGAATGATGAGCATCTAAAGTAAAAGGAGGACATGATGAAGTTAAAGAACTAAACAGAAGATTACAAAGGGCAGCTCGAGAAGATGAAATCAAATATTATAATAACATGTGCTAAGAGCTGGAGATAGAAAACCAAAAAGGAAGAACATGGTCTATTTTTCTCAAGCTGAAGAAACTGAAGAAAAATTCAAGCCTTGAGTGGCAATAGTGAAGTATTGTATAGCGAAAACATTAAATGATGCAGAAAACCTCAAAAGAAGATGGAAGGAATACAGAGTCATACCAAAAAGAATTGGTGGATGAGCAACCATTTCAAGAGGTTGTATATGATCAGGAGACAATGGCACTGAAGGAAGAAGTAGAAGCTGCTTTGAAGAAACTGGCAAACACAAGCCTCCAGGAATTGATGGGATACTAACTGAGATGTTTCAACAAACAGATGTAGCACTGGAAGTGCTAAATTGTTTATACCAAGACATTTGGAAAACAGATACCTGGCCAACTGACTGGAAGAGATCCATATTTGTGCCTATTCCCCACGAAAGGGGATGCAACCAAATGTGGAAATTGTTGAATGATATCATTAATATCACATGCAAGTAAAATTTTGCTAAATATCATTCAAAAGTGACTGCAGCAGTATATAGACAGGGAACTGCCAGAAATCAAGCCAAATTCAGAAGAGAGCGTGGAACCAGGGACATCATTGCTGATGTCAGATGGATATTGGCCAAAAGCACAGAATATCAGAAAGATGTCTATCTATGTTTTATTGACTATGAAAGGCATGTGACCAAGTGGATCGTAATAAATTATGGATAACATTACAAAAAATGGGAATACCAGAGCATTTACTTGTAGTCATGAGGAACCTGTACACAGATCAGGAAGCAGTTGTTTGAACTGAAAAAGGAAATACTGCTTGGTTTAAAGTCAAGTAAACTGTGTGTCAGGGCTGCATCATTTCAAATAATCTGAAAAGCTAGACTGAATGAAGAAGAACATGGCATCATGATTAGAAGAAGGCTGATTAACAACTTGGTTATGCAGATGACAACTCTGCTTGCTGAAAGTGAAGAGGATTTGAAACATTTACTGATGCAGATCAAAGAGCTCAGTCTTCAATATGGCTTGTGCCACAACATCCACCAAATAAAAATCCTTACAACTAGGTCTGTACACAATTTCACGATAAATATAGAAAATTTGAGGTTGCCCAAGATTTTGCTTTACTTGGTTCTACACTTAACACCCATGGAAATAGCAGTCAAGAAATCAAAAGGTCCATTGCATTTGGAAAAGCTGTTGCAACAGACCTCTTTAAAATGCTGAAAAGTGAAGATGTCACATGAAGATGAAGGTGTACCTGACTCAGGCCATGGTATTTTCAGTCCCATCATACAGTTGTGAAAGCTGGACATTGAGTAAGGGAGACAGGATAAGAATTGATACTTTTGAATTATGGTGCTGGAGACAAATATTGAATATACCATGGACTGCCAAAAGAATCAATAGATCTGTCCTAGAAGAAATGCAACTAGAGTCCTCTGTGGAAGCAAGGATGGATAGACTGCATCTGATGTATTTTGGAGCAATCCCTGGAGAAGGCCATCATGTTTGGGAGAGTAGCAGGTCAATGAATAAAAGGAAGACCCTCAACTAGGTGGATTGACACAGTGTTACAACCATAGGTTTAAATGTAAAAAAACGGTGTGCCTGGCACAGAATCAGGAAGTGTTTCATTCTATTGTACATAGGGTTGCTAGGGGTGGGATTCAACTTGATGACACCTAACATCAATGGATGCATTAAAGAAGGGTTCAGATTAAAATTTCCTATTTCTTTAGTCATCTTTTAGAATAAGTGAGACTCAATCCACTTGGAGTAGCATGGAAGTTTGAGAAAGAAATCATTTAAACTAGATTATCTACACTTTGCTTTGGAAGGTGCTACATTTAATTACCTTGGACATGGCTTTATACCTGCTTTAACAAAAGTACTTAATTAATAGCTCCTGAGTGAGTGGATAGTTATTTCCTATGTTGGAGTAGAAGTAGTGGAAATAGTTAGATTGATTCATTGATTGCCTACATTATATCAAGAACCATATTCAAGCATAACCATTTGAAAGAGAACATAATGTAGTTGTTAAAGGCATGTGCATTGGAAGCCACATTCAAAGTGAATACTAGCTCCTCCACTTGCCAGGGATGTTATCTTACAAGGGAGGGAATTTCTCTGGGCCTCAATTTTGCAATTTCCGTTTTTGAAATGGAAATAGTATCCACGTCAAATAATCTTTGTGAAGATTACATGAGCTAAAAATTTATATGTTAAGTGTGTAAAAGAGTTCCTGGTATATGTAAACATTTTATAGCTGCTATTTTATTTTATTTTTTTCACTTTGCAGTAGTAGGGGGTCGAACCCATGGCCTTTCACATGCGAGGCAAGTGCTCTACCAACTGAGCTGCACTTCCAGTCCTCCTTCCTTTTTTAAAAATCTTTATCTGGAGATAGTCTTGCTAAGTTGTGCAGGCTCCCTCTGGCTTTGAGCTCATGAGCCTTCTGCCTGAGCATCCAAGTCACTTAGATTACAGGTATGCACCATGGAGCCCAGCTGTAAGTGTTATTTTAACAGTTTACATCTCTACTAGTAAAAATCTAGGCAATAGCACTTATTACGAGGTTACATTTTGTATTATTCTCTGATGCTTTTTCATGTGTATCAGTCCTATCCTCCAGGGCAATCTGTACAATTTTGGACAACAAACAGGACATAAAACAGAATCTGAGACTCTCATTCTACAGGTGAGGAAACCAAGCCCCAGAGCCAGCATGGGCTCCAAGAACACTTCTCTGTGGCAAAGCAAGGCCTAGAATCCACCTACTTTCAGGTATTCAAGCATTTTAATAAAGCAAAAATATTAAAAACTAAAGAGTATATAAAATGGATGTCCACCATTGAGATGATTAAGGGGTACAGGTTAGCACTATAATACTTGATGTTTAAGTTCTTGTTGAACAACAAGAATTCAAGAATTTCATGCCTCAGTGCATTGTCAAGAGATTTTGTGAAATGTGTTATAGGCATTAGTTGCAGTGGAATGGACTGCTTTTTTTTTTTGTAACCATGTAGAATTGATGAAAAATAACATGAAGGGATAAATTACTCATTGTGATATCCACGCACATAAGGATATGATTTTTATTAAAAACAGACAAATTCTAAAACCAATTCTTTGCTACAGTTCTAAGAGAAACTTCAGCCATAAAATAATTTTCAGTGTTGTTCAAACTAATTACCATGATAGTCCAGGCTGTTACTATTGTGGCCTAGCAGCACCCCTTAATCTGGATGGGCATTCAGAGTTCATGGTCTAGTGTGAGTGCTTATCTCTAACAATCACAGCACAGGGAAAGTAACCTTGCACTGCTCTCCCCCATTGTCTAAACTGATAAGCAATTACAAGCCTAAGACATTTATAGAGTTGAGAATAGTGAGTTTATCCTTAATTTTATTTCCCTGTTTTTACAGTGCATACAAACCACAGAATATTTATTTAAATATAGTTTTCTTTGAATATAAGCTACACCTCAACAAATGCATATTTAAGTTTACAAGTTGGCCCTAATCACCAAAGAGCAGTTCAGACTCAACCCAGCTTTAAAAAGGTCATGTAATTAGATCCCCTGAATTAAAAGAAAAATGTATAATTCTTTATGGCTAAAATTTTGAAATAATAAATCAGCCATTAAATATTTGGATTGTAGCTCATAATAATTTTTTCAGTAGAAGATGTGGTCCTGAAAAAGAACCTCAAATGCCCTGTTATTTCTTTTATTTTTTTCAATAAACCTTTTAGTTACAAGAAAAATTAACTCAAATATTTGTCGCAACCTTCAGAAATAATATTTTTCTCAAGGAAATTTATTTAGTGGAAATACACTATAATTCAACAAAACTAAACTATAAAATATCTCTTCAAAAAGATGAAAGTTTTATTTTATCTCAAACATTTCAGTAACCTGAGAAAACTTCATTCTAAAAACCAGAAAGAAAACTATTAACTCAAGTGAGCAGATTACAGTTGATGCTCCCACAAAGAAACAAGCCTTCGTTTTACAGTCAAACCATAAAGGAAACAATAACAATATAACAGAAATGGTAGGTATTTGTTAACTAGAGAAGAAAGAAAATACAAGAGCTTCCTCTGTTAGTGCAACCCTGTTGATATGTTCAATACTATTTTTTTTTTAAAAAGAATCTACTTCAAATTTATTTTTGAGTACAATATTGCTAGGGAGCTATGGCTGAAGAAAAAGAAAAAAATTCCTTCAGCTGAATATCATACTTTCCTTTTCATTAGTCTGCTCTCTTGTGGAGTCCTGCATTGTTCAATAGTTGATATATTTTCTTCTAAGGGCAAAAGAAAATGAGCTTGAAATCAGTTTCACAGGACTCAGTATTTTATTTGTATTTTCACCTAATGTTAGGAATGCAGTTGTTTACATTGTTTAGAAATGTTTTCCTCAAAAGTCTTCCAGATTAATATGTTGCTATATCTTAATGTTTATAAGTAATATAGATACAATTTTAACTTTAAATGACTTTGAGATGTAAACACTGCCCAGATATTAGAAAATCTATTTGGAAAATGATCTGAAACCGCTTAAAGGATGTAATTGAGTTCTTCCCCACCACCTCCCCAAAAGTGATCATATTAAATGGAAAACATATCTATTTTCTTTTAATTTAAAGCTTCTATATTCAATACTAAGGATAATTATTTTCCTTATATTTAATTTATATTTAATTTTTCCTTATATTTAATTTTTATTATTCATTATAATCTTAAATAGTACTTATAAAACAAACTGCATCAAATACAAAGCTTTGTTGAGGATCATTATTGTATAGATAAGTAGTTAGTTACACTTTAAATCTTTGATGCTACTTACAAAATTCTAACAAGGCAACAGGCATGTGGTCTATTAAAGTCTACTACAGAATGATTTTAAATTGTTAGTAGAGATGTTAACCAACTACAAGGAGTCATCTTTTTAATGCTTTAATCTGATGCAAGTGAAGATTTAAAATTATCCCTGAATGATGGAATAGCCCATTGTTTCTTTTAACTTAATCAAAATGTACTACTACTTCAGGAATAAAATGAGGCACTTGTTCAATACTGGAATTCTTGATTAATTGAAAACAAAGTTATCTCTTATTAAAAGGCCTTACATTTATGAGTGAGCCATTAATATATAGTGTAAATAAACAACAGATACACTTACCTGGAATTAAAAGTTCAAAGAATTGAAAATGCTGGAGAAAGTTTCAATTGATAAAAAAGGAAATGAAACAGCAGCATCTGCAACCATCAGCTCAGGCTTTTTGGCTTTACTAGTGGCAGCAGTACTAGTCCTGGCTCAGTACCCTCGTGTTATGTAACATCTTATTAATATTAGCCGTCAAACTGCTACCAAGCTGGTGAGGCACTAGAGGGCAAGAGTGTCACATGCAAGACCCATCGCTACGGGACCGGCTTTGGTACCACTTCGGGAAGACAGATGCTAACTAAGCTGATAAATAATACGATGCCAGAACGCAACCGCGAACTTGCAATGTTCCTCAAAGAATATTTCAAACATCAATTTTCTAACTAGCCAAAGAGTTACTAGGTTAATAAATATGCCTAAGCAAATACACACACCGTGCAAGAACTTTCAGGATTCTATGTACAGATCCACAGTCACTCTGTAGGCTTTTTTTTTTTTTTAATCATTGTTTAAATAAACTTAGTTAAAACAAGAGAAGAAAGGCTGGATAAATAGAACGAGTGCTGATTTCAGGACCCCTGTATTTCAAGCCGGGAGAAACTTGTCCCGCTAGCGGTGCCAGCTCCGGAGCCCGCATTTCCCGTCGCCTGAATCCGGTTTCCAGGCGGCCCCGGCCGGCCACCCCTCCCGCCGGGCTTACCTTGGGCTGCCGCTGTCCGCCCGCATCCTGCCGCTCCCGCGTCCTGGGCCCTGGGTCCGCGTGGAGACTGCGGACGGGGCGGCGCGGGGCTCCGTGCGGGGCGGGGACGTCTTGCGGGCGGTCGCTCCCCGCGTCCCCGAGGACCGCGCCGTGGGCGAGTCTGGCGGGGCAAGAGCGGCCGAGCGCAGCGGGTGTGGACGGGACTCCCGCCCTCTCTCGGAAGCGAATCGCGGTTCCCGAGACCCGCGTGGCCGCGCCGCCGCCCTCGCAACGCCTCCCCGGGCGAGCGCCACCTCCTCGCTCTCCGCCGGCGCGCGCCCGCCGGGGAGGGGCGGAGGCCGCAGCCCGGGTCGGGAGCGCCTCCATCCGCCGGCCTCCAGCTCCGCCGGCCCAGCCGATAGGGCCTCCCTGGCCTCCAAGAGTTCCTGGGGGTTCGGCCCAGCCTGCTCAGTCCGTTCGAACCCGCGAGCTGGATGCTAGGGGTCAGGGGTGAGCTGAGTTGTGCCGTGGGGGACACGGTTGCGGGCTCCCAGCGGCTTATGGCGGCTCCCGGGAGGTGGGCGCGCCAGCGCGGCCTCTCTGGTCGCGTTTCTGCGGTTCTCACCGCACGGGGCAGCGCGGGGTGGAGGGCTGCGAGGTGGTAAATCAGGAGTTAGCTAGCTATTCGCTCGCTTTCTGAAAGGCCGTGTGGTCCAGCACCTGAAGACAAGTGGAAGGCCAGAGAACAATGGAAACGACGTTTGCATTCACCGTGTGAGGTTATGCTCTCCAAAACTGTAGTGTGCTTAGGAGCCTAAGTGGAATGATTTAAAAATCTTATTTGGCTCCACTAAAACAACAGAGGGCTGGGATTTAGCTCAGTTGGTAGATCACCGCTCTGCAGTCTCTGAAGTTCAGCTCCCATTTTTGCCCAGCACTGCAAAAATGGGAGAAGGATGTGGCAATCCATTCCCGAGGCAATCCCGAAACAGTCAGGCACTGAAAACCCTATGAGAGTCGCTTTGAGTCAGATATGGCTCCATGGCACCTAACAACAACAACAGCAGCAGCAGCAGCAGCAGCAGCAGCAGCAGCAGCAGCAGCAGCAGCAGCAGCAGCAGCAACAACAAAACACAGGACTTGTAACATGGTTACTTGTAACAACGTGGTAATATGTAACAAATATTCCTAGTTTTGTTTCCCAGCTCTGCTTTTTGTGGCTATAATACGTGTTTATTTTGGAGGGCCCAACCACACTCTATCCCCTCAGCCCAGTTGCTTCAGTTGATGACAGCCCCTCCTTCGACTCGCTGGCGCTGGGTGACCCCCTGCTCCAGTGGTAGTGCTGTGTGCCAGGTAGCTGGCATTAGTATGTGACCAACTCTAACTAGTAAAAGACAAGAAGGCACCATTCTGGGACTATTTTTGGCCTCCTCCACATTTTTGGCAAATGAATTCTCTTCTACTGGGACTTCACACAAAGAAGATGTGAGCTTACAGCTTCCATATCACCAATGTGAAATCTGAAGATGACTCTCATGTTCAGGAAGGCAACTAGCAGTTAGAGAAAAAATAAATCCACGTGGAGACGGCTGTTCTCTGAATACAGTTATGGCTGAAACAAATTGCAACTCAGGGTATTTTCACACATGAGTCCATAACTTCACTTTCGGTTTAAGAAAACTTTGGTTAAATTTTCTATCCATTAGAACTGAAGGGCCTGCAGCCATCCCTCTGTGGCTTCCTATCCTATTAGAACTCAGACGCTAAGCAGGGTCCGGTCTGGTTAGTACTAGGATGGAAGTACCTGGGATTACTGGGTGCTGTGGAGAAGGACCTGGCAGCCCAGGCCAAAAGAGCAATCAGCGGTTGAAAACCCTATGAATAGCAAAGAAACACTGACAATAGTGTTTCATCTATTGTACATAAGGTTGCTATGACTATGAGTCTGATACCCACTTGATTGCACCTAACAACAGCAACAAAATTGAAGGAGATCCAGATATAAAAATCAAACCTTTTTTTCTATTTATTAATTAGCTTTTTGAAGGCATTTTGATATGTATAACATGACCTTCCATTAGAGCCCCCCAGTGTCCTTGAGTTAGCTGAAAATTTTGTCTTGTTTTGTTTGGGTTTTGGTTGGTAATGGGGATTAAACCCAGGGCCTTGTACATGCTAGGAAAGCTCTCTATCACTGAGATATATTCCCACCCTGATTTTTTTTAAGTAGAAAAGCTGTATATTTTTCTTGCTCCATGTGTAGAAGGGGACACAGAAGTGACTGAACTAGTTGCTTTTCTGGAACTTGCAAAAATGTCAGGATGATAGAACTCCTTGACCAGATGACATGTGTTAGATTGGTTTTGCTCATTTTATGTTTTGGTTGGAGTCTCCCTTGGGAGTCTTATGCCTTTCAAGATTTTTAAGGACCTACATTTTTCTTATATGCCTTACTCCAGATAGCTTGCTCTGTCTTTCAAGCATCCATATGTTCATTATTTTAGTCATATAAAAATTCATTGAGCACTTGCTAAATGGCTCTGAAAATACAAACATACTGAAAGAAAATAGAATAAGAAAATGAAAAGAAAAGCAGAAACATTTCCTGTCTGTCAGTTGCTTCTAATGCATTGATATGGACATAGGTGGCCAAGTTCTTCCACAAGATTTCAGAAAATGGACAAAATTCATGAATTCATAAATTTCTGAATGTTCCAGTGTAAGTAGGCAGGTTTAGGAATAACTTTTCTTCTTTCCTTTTCTATCTTCTCTGTATAAAAACAAGCAAAAAACCCCAAAAAACCTCTTGTACAGAATAAATTATTTAGTGTATTTTTTATTAGATTCGGGGGTTTTCTTTGGTTAGGTTGCAGAGGAATAATCCAATTTTTGTTTTTTCAGGGAGAGTGGCTGCCTTGACCAGGTACTGCTGCTTCCAGCCATATGGAAGGACAGACAGTTTAGGGTTATGCTATCTTTTCCCAATGGGAAAAGGACATGGCAATCTACTCCATAGGCAATCCCGAAACAGCCATTGAAAACCTTATAAGGGTCGATATGAGTCGGACATGACTTGATGGCACCTAACAACAACAACAACAACAATCTTTTCCCATGGGCTGAGATTTAGCTCAGTTGGTAGAGTGCCACTCTGCAGTCTCTGAGGTTCCAAGTTCAATTCCCATCACGACAAAAATGGGAGAAGGACATGGCAATCCACTCCCGAGGCAATTTTGGAACAATCAGCCATTAAAAA
The DNA here is from genome assembly GCA_007922755.1 of Pedetes capensis. NCBI lineage: Eukaryota > Metazoa > Chordata > Mammalia > Rodentia > Pedetidae > Pedetes > Pedetes capensis. Next base: position 62,377 of record VMDO01008449.1, read on the forward strand.
CCCTATGAAGGTCACTATGAGTTGGACACGACTTGACAGCACCTAACAACAACAACAACACATCTTTTCCCATGACATAGTCAAGTTTTATAGCTCTATCCAGAAGTTACCATCTGTGCACATGGGGCATTTAAGCAAGTATAATATGGGCTGGCTATGTTTTGTTTTGGTTTTGGTTGGTAATGGGGATTAAACCCAGGGCCTTTTACAAGCTAGGAAAGCTATCACTGAGATATATTCCCACCCTGATTTTTTTAAGTCAAAAAGCTGTATATTTTTCTTGCTCCTATATGTTACCTATATTTATTCTGGTCATGGGCTACTTACCCAGCAGGAGGTAAGGAGGGAACATACAAGAGTGTGGACCATTGCCCCAAAGCCCTCCTTCTCTATCATGCTGCCCTTATGCGGGGGCATTAATGCCAGGGAACAGTGTTCCCTCTAGAGAGATTTTCCAATTTAGTCTGGCACTAGTTACAGACAATGAAGAACCTGTGGCAGAGGTGGAGTGGAGGTGAAGCAGGCCACCTGACCAGGGCCTCATTTTGGTGAAGCACTTCAAATTTAGTCATCTCCAAATGAGCTTGTCAGGCTGGGGTTTATCTCAGTGGGTAGAGTGTCACACTGCACTCTCTGAGGACCTGGATTTGATCCCTTGTTGTTGTCGTCAGGTGCCATCGAGTTGGTATCCGACTCATAGCGACCCTATGTACAACAGGAAAAGCACTATTGTCAGCGCTTCTCTGCTATTCATAGGGTTTTCAACGGCAGATTGGTTTTTGGGAGTGGGTTGCCGGTCCTTTCTCCCAAGGTTTGATCCCTAGTGGCAAAAATGGGAGAAGGACACGACAATCCACTCCTGAAGCAATCCCCAATCAGCCATTGAAAACCCAATGAGGTTCATTGTGAGTTGGACCCAACTCAACAGCACCTAACAACAATAACAACAACAACAACAACAAATGAGCTTATGCAATATATTTTAATATGAGGAATAAGTTAAGCTTAGTTTAACTTTTGGGATATGTCACAGTTTTTATGATAACCTTTGACATTTCTGTTATTACTATTTACATAAATATTGATGACCTCAAAAAATGGAAGTAGTTCAGCTTCTGTCACCCTCTGGGAAGTCCTGAGACAATATGAAATCTTTTTTTATCAGAATCTCAGCTTAAAATACAAGAGGAAGCACCTATTTCTAAATTAAAAACCTATAGAAATTCCAGGCACTGTGGCGCATGCCTGTAATCTCAGCAATTTGGGAGGCTGAGGCTAGAGGCAGCCGGCACAACTTAGTGAGACCCTGTCTCAAAATAATAACCCTGTGGTTAGGCTCAGTGGCAGAGCATTTGCCTAGCATGAATGAGACCTAGGGTTTACAGTCCAGTGCAGCAAAACAAACAATCAAAAGAAACAAATAAAAAAACATGCAGAAATCATTAAAATTAAGAAAAAGAAAAGAACAAAACCAAGCAGTTTTCTACATTGAAATAATCCTTGTATGTAATCACACTGATAAAAAGATATCAAATAGCAACTCGTGATATAGAGATTTAATAACATGCTTTAAGGGAGTTAAAAATTATTTGTACCTTTTGATGGGATTTCATCCCTCATCTAAGTGCGTCTTTGTGGAGGGTGCTAATTATAAAAGGATTTGGAGAAACATCTTTCTATTTGAGGAGTTCTCTTTTATTTTTCAATGTCTAAAATTAAAACCATATATTATCCTATTGCCTGCAGCCATACCACACTGACATTCCATACTGTCAGAACTCGGAAGCTAAGCAGTGTTGGGCTGATTTGTACTTGGATGGGACACAGCCTGGGACCACCAGGTGCTGTATGCTTGGGAGAAGGACCTAGTAGCCCACTCCCCAAAACACAATTAGCTATTGAAAATACCATGAATAGCAGAGAAGAACTGATATAATCTAGACATGGCACAGTGTTGGGTGGTGTTTTGTCTGTTGTACATAGGGTTGCTATGAGTCAGACCAAACTTGATAAAACCTAAAAACAACATTATCCTATAATGACAAGTTTCAAAAACCTGAGTATTTATAGAAGACACATCAGTATTTTTTAAAATCCAAAACAGCGAATAAGCATAAGTATCACAATTTATTTTAAAATCTTCAGCTTGGATTTATAGTAATTAATGACAAGAAACTGCTTAAATGTAATGGGATGAAGATTTAACAGAAATCATATTATAGCCACAAAATTTTAACTCAGCCCAAGGGAATAGATTCCAGCTTGCTTTATTGTCTCAGAGATGTTAAAGTGAAAATAGATCAAAACCAAAATCTCAACTAAATGATTGATTGGGAGGAAAGGAAATAAGGGGTATCACACAGCTCTAAAGACATGGAAAGATTAATTATGCCTGCCTCCAAGTCTCCTTACACATCTTGACTGTGAAAATAAGCAAAGTTAAATTAGTGGTATGAAAGTCTCATTTCATGAAATGCCTGTTTAACGCTCAGTAGACTAGTCTGGAGCAGTGATTCTCAGACTGTACTGTGTATCAGCACCATCTGGAGGGCTGCTGGGCTCCACCTTCAGAGCTTCTGACTCTGATCAGGGGTGAGGCTTGACAATTTACCTTTCAAGAAGTGCCCAGGCAGTACAGGTACTCCTTGTCTGAGTCCACACTTGGAGAATCCCGGTGGCTTAAAGAATTGTTGAGAACATAGAGTGCAGCTTTCCATGTGTCTTTATATATTTTTATAAGTGAACACTTATTACTACATAAACTATTCTGTTTCCCAAACTAATCTTCTGTTTTTCTTAATCACATTAAAATACAATACATTCAGCATTCTAATTGGTTTTCCATATAATCAATTAGGCAAACAAAGACATTGAAAAATACAAGGTCTTTATCACAGTGAAAAGTAGCAAGGTTTGGAAAGAGAATGAGTGCTGTTCTCTTACTTCCTTGAGTGTTTTCATCCACCCTTGGTTCTCTCTGAGTTTTCTACTTATCCAGGTACAGTGCCTTGGACATCACCAGTCATTTAGTACATGCTAAAGAAGAGAAGCCTGCAGCTGTAGCCCTGTGGCATCCGATCCCGTCAGATCTCAGAAGCTAAGCAGGGTCGGACCTGGTTAGTACCTGGATGGGAGACCGCCTGGGACCAGCAGAAGCTGTAGGCTTGGGAGAAGGACCTGGCAACCCCCTCCCAAAAATCAATCTGCCATTGAAAACCCTATGAACAGCAGAGAAGCACTGACCATAGTGTTTCCCCTGTTGTACTGAGGGTCGCTATGAGTCAGATACCGACTCGATGGCACCTCACAACAACAACAACAAAGAAGAAAAATGGGCTGGGGTTTAGTTCAGGTGGTGAAGAGCTTGCTCTGCTTGCTCTGGTGGCCCTGGTTTCAGTCCTCAGCACTAAAAAAACAGAAGGACATGGCAATCCACTCCTGAAACAAACCCGAAACAATCAGCCTTTGAAAACCCAGTGAAAGACAGAAAAGCACAGACACAGTGCCTGGCAAAGCCTAGTGTTGGAGAATGTTTTATTCTGTTGTCCACAGAGTTGCTAAGTAGGGTCGGACCCTACTTAACAAAACAACAAAAAATAAGAGAAAGAAATTATTTTCTTTGTTTAACAAGTGATGTTTTATACTATCCTTGCTGAAGGAAATCACCTTATTTCATTCTGTCTTAAGTCTTTAAAAAAATTCTTACCTTAAAAAACATCCTCTACATATTATACTTTATAATCCCTTTTCAAATTGTAAATGCTTTTTCCTTAAAAATAGCTTTTCCCCAAGTGAGACTAGTTTAAACTTTTATGTACTGATCACAAGCTATGCAGTTAATTACAAGCCTTGGGTGAATACTATTTGGCAGTATAAGCATATTCATATCTATAGGTTTAGCATAAGCCATTGAAATAACTTTTATTCCATCTTAGTGTGGAAATATAAGCAATCATCAGATTATAGAACATATTGTGTGAATCTTCAAAGCTATCTCTTAATATTCAGGCAGGACAAGACATCATTAAGGTGCTTCTTTGATCTAGCATGCAACATTAAAATATCATTTTATAGGTTGGCCTCATGCCATGCAGTACAAGAGAGATTCATTGTGAGACTAAAGTGGATGATTTCTCTCACAAATTGTCTGGAAACAGGCTTTATAAAGATCCCCAAATAGCTTCACTATCATCTTATTGGGATATTTCTCTGTTATATCTGATCCTTGGATTTTAAGAGATTGAAGAAAATAATAAATATTCAAGGAGTAGATGTATGAATTTGTTTTCTTCCTCTGAAAGTATGTTTTTGAAATAGTGATGTGAAAAATGGTTAGAAAAAGGAGAAACAGTGAAAATTGAGATGCTCTGTACATTATGGATTGATAAATCCAATATTCTTAGGCTTGAGGGCATTTTTGACTGCATTCTCCACCAAATATTTGCATTAGAGAACTATGAATATAAATAAATGAAATCTTAGTTGGGAAGAGGGTCAATTTATGATCCCTCCACTTAAACAAGAATAATTGCCCTCAGTAGCAATAGAACAAATAGCAAGTGGGAACTCTAATCACTCAACACTAAATTTTGTGTTGCTTAACATCTTTTGCATTCTGTGAGAAAAGGTAGTAAACTATGTTATCATTTTTCTTACAATTCACACTTAGGATAAAACACAGACACATAAATTATAAGACCTAGTGGTCAAACATGGAATATCATCTTAATTGCTGGGATCTATGACTATTTTATTTTACTACCATGAAAGGTATAGTTCAGCCCTGTGGAAAAGGGAAATACTGATTGGACAAATGAATTCAATTGTTAAAATTTTCTTTTCCTTAAGTCCTTTAGGTAAAATACTTTTAAGAATTAATATTTGAAGGATTTCATTAGTACTTTGTGCCTATGGTATTATGTATGAATTATATATCCAGGACTTAAGTCTCCTGTTGATTAAAGTATGAGCATATGGCTAACAGACAGCCTGTAAGAGTTATAAAACTTGCTTTGTATTTATAACAGAAAAAAAAAAAAAACCAGACAAAGCTAAACTAAGTTAAAGGTCCTGGGGGTTGGGGCTAACAGAATTACATTTTATTTCAATCTGACTACGCTGGGGGTGAGGATTTTCTGGTCCTATGGGAAAAAATATTAACATAGAAAGCTACTATTTTTCATTATAAAACATCACTTAACCCAAAAGAAGTGAGGAGATCCATGTCAACTTAATTTTTATCACTTTATAAAAGCAAACTAAGCAGGACAGGGTGGCTCACACACATAATCAGCAATTAAGGAGGCTAAAACAAGGGGATTTGGAATTCAAAGCCAACCTGGGCTATGTATCTGTTTGAGGCAAGACTGGGTTATGTAGTGAGACCCTGTTTCAAAAACAAACAAGTATATAATAACAATAATGACAACAATAACTAAGTAATAAATAGTAAGTTGCTGGGATTTAGCTCAGTTGGTAGAGAGCTGCTCTGCAGTCTCTGAGGTCTCGAGTTTGATTCCCAGCACGGCAAAAATGGGAGAAGGATGTGGCAACCCACTCCCAAGGCAATCCCAAAAACAATCTGCCATTGAAAACCCTATGAGGGTCGCTATGAGTCGGACACGACTCAACGGCACTTAACAACAACAACAAATAGTAAGTTATATGTTAGCATTCCTTGAAGTCAGTCTTGGTTATATACATTTTGTTGTTAGGTGCTGTTGAGTCAGGTCCAACTCAGCACCCCTCTGTATGATAGAACAAAACACTCCCTGATTAAGCCCATTGTTTCAGGCACTGTGTCAATCCATCTAGTTGAAGGTCTTTCTCAACGCTCCACTCTCCCAAACATGATGTCCTTCTCTAGGGATTGGTCTCTCCTGATATGTGCAAAACATGTCAGACACAGTCTAGCCATTCTAGCTTCTAAGGGGCACTCTGATTGCACTTCTAGGATAGACCTGTTGGTTCTTTTGACAGTCCATGGTATATTCAATATGCGTCTCTAACACCATAATTCAAAAGCATCCATTCTTATCCTGTCTTCCTTACTCAAGGTCCTCTTGAAATAGTTGGTCATCACTAATTCTTCTTCATATACTGACTCTGTATTCCTTACCTCTTGTTTTGATGTTTCTTGCATTTTAAAATATTTTTTCTGTAGAATCCTTCACTATTGCCACTCAAGCCTTGAATTTTTTCTGTAATTCCTCAAGCTTGAGAAAAACAGAGTATAGTCTTCCCTTTTGGTTTTCTTTCTCCAGGTCTTTGCACATGTCATTATAACATTTGATTTTTCTTTTTGCACTGACTTTTGACAACTTCTATTTAGTTCTTTAACATCATCATGTCTTTCTTGTCCTTTACCTGCTGGATATTGAAGGGCAAGTTTTAGCTTCTCCTTTGACATGTAATTTAGTCTTTTCTCTTTTTTCCCCCATCTTTTAAATAATCTTTTTCTTTCCTCATGAATGATGCCTTTAATGTCATGCCACAACTTGCCTGGTCTTCAATCTTTAGTGTCTAACGCATCAAACCTGTTCTTGAGGTGGTCTCTGAACTCAGATGGTATATATTCAAGATATGACCTTGACTCTCATACACCTTTTCTGATTTTCTTCAGTTTCAATTTGACCCTTTATATGAACAATTGATGGTCTGATCCAAAATCAGCACTTGGTCTTGCTCTGACTTTTGATTGAGGTTTTCTACCATCTTTTTCCATAAATGTAGTCCGTTTGGTTCCTGTGTGTTCCATCTGGTGACTTCCATGTGTATAGTCACCATTTATGTTGGTGAAAAAAAACATTTGCAATGAAAAAGTCATTGGCCTGCCAAAATTCTGTCATATGTTGTCTAGCATCGTTTCTGTCACCAAAGATATATTGTCCAATTACAGAGCCTTCTTTGTTTCCAACTTTTGCTTTCCAGTCACCAGTAATTATCAGTACATCCTGATTGCATGTTCAGTCTATTTCAGATTGCAGGAGCTGATAAAAATCTTCCCTATCTTCATTTGTGGCCTTAGTGGCAGGTGTGTAAATTTGAATAATAGTCATATTTACGGGCTTTTCTTGTAGATGTATGGATATTACTTTATCCACGAAAGCATTGTATTTCGGGACAGATCTTGAGATGTCTTTTTTGATGATGAATACAACCCCATTTCTCTTTAATCTGACATTCCTGGAATAGTAGAGCATGTGATTATTTGATTCAAAATGGTCCATGCCAGTCCATGTCAGCTCACTGTTGTATATGCACTCCATTTCCCCTCTGATGATTTCTAATTTTCCTAGATTCATATTGTGTACATTCCAATTATTAATGGGTGTTTACAGTTGTTTCTTCTCATTTTGAGTCATGTTCTCTCCAAAGCCTCTCACAGCACCACCCCCTCCCCAGGCCACTTCAGGTTGCTTGATATTCACTTTTATTACCCAGTGTGTTTTCATTGTGGCACTTACAATAGTAGTGGTATTGTACATCGTGTTGTAATTAAATTAACTGTGAAATAATAGCTATGAAATAATAATATGAAATCAAAAGATCAAGGACTTCTGTATATCTCTTGAGCTTACTATTATATTTCAACAGCACATTGTAGACACATACACAGATATCCCATATTATTTGCAGATATAATGAAAATAACAAATTCACTGGGAAGGCACAACAACTTCATTAATGAAATAACTTAGGTAAAATGAAATGTCTGCTTTTCATTTATTTGTTTATTCTATTAGTATTTTATTTATACATGTTAGTATGGGGGTAGTCAGTTGACATATCCATTATGCAACTATCAAATCAGTATTCCTTACACTTTAATCTCCTTAAACATTTTACAGAACAAAATAACCAAAAAATACCCCCAAACAAAACTAAAAATTTTAACTAGCATGTAATGAGACTCACATGCAACCACGTGTATATGCTGATTCTTCTTCTTCTACTTCTTCTTCTTCTTCTTCTTCTTCTTCTTCTTCTTCTTCTTCTTTGTATTTTCATAGAGTTGCATCCTATCTTTTACATTCTTTTCCTCCTCTTTACCCATCTATACTGTTCTCCTTCTCCATAACCCCTTCTCCATTATCTAATCCTTCCCACTAGACCTCTCCCCACCTCATATTGGGTCCACTTATATTTTCCATCCTTAGATAAGTATGATTGTGTGTTTATATATTCCCCAACCTATATTCAACCAACCTTGAACATGACTATCACTATTTTTAGATTTTGGAACTTTACCTACACTTCCATAGCCTGGATTTCTGCTTCTACCCAATTATAATACTATATATTTTCAAATCTCATCCACACTCACATCTAATTCATATTATTGCCTCATATTGTTTTTACAACATGTACGGTGGTTCTATGATTTTTCTGCAAACCAGGTCTTGATAGTGAATCTAATCAGTATCCAATTCTAGTTTGCATCTGATATGTTAGCCTTGTAAAACTGTTGAAAGAGTGTGTATTAGTTGTTGTTGTTGTTGTTAGGTGCCGTCGAGTCGGTATCTGACTCATAGCGACCCTCATAGGGTTTTCAATGGCATATTGCTTCAGGATTGCCTTGGGAGTGGATTGCCAAGTCCTTCTCCCATTTTTGCGGTGCTGGGAATTGAACTCGGGACCTCAGAGACTGCAGCACAGCACTCTACCCACTGAGCTAAATCCCAGCCCCAAACCTCTGCCCTCAGAGTGTGTATTAGAGTCAATAATATATGGTCTATGGTATACAAATTCAATAATACAGTACATGTAAAGCTCCAACATGTGATGTGTGCTTATCTCATTGCTCACACTGTCATCTCTATTGCTAATATTGTGTCAAGGTTCCATTATTTCTGTCTGTCAAAATAGTTGAGTTCTTGTTAGGTAAATGAGCTAGACAAAACAGCAAACAGCAGTGGATATGAATGTGTGTGTGTGTGTGTGTGTGTGTGTGTGTGTGTACACATATATACATATAAATACACATACATATATACACACACACATATATATACACATACATACATACATATATACGCATATATATGTATATATAGGTCTGGGATTTAGCTCAGTTGGTAGCTCAGTTGCTCTGCAGTCTCTGAGGTCCTGAGTTTGATTCCCAGCACTGCAAAATGGGAGAAGGATGTGGCAACCCACTCCCAAGGCAATCCCAAAACAGCCATTGAAAACCCTATGAGGGTTGCTATGAGTTGGACTTGACTCGACGGCACCTAACAACAACAACAACAACAATATACATATATACACACAAATATATATTCTATATATTTAACATATATATACATATATGCTCTATTATATATTTTACTGTTGTTAGGTGTCATTAAGTCCAACTTACAGTGACACTATGTACAACAGAACAAAACACTCCCTGACCCTGTGCCATACCCAGTGCTATGTCAGTGATTCCCTGTCTTTCATAGGGTTTTCAATGGCTGACTGGGGGGATTGTTTTAGGAGTGGGCTGTCATGTCCCTCTTCCATTTTTGTGGTGTTGGAGATTGAACCCAGGGCCTCAGAGAGCGGAGAACAGCACTCTACCATCTGACCTAAACCCTGGCCAGTGTGTGTGTGTGTGTGTGTGTGTATGTGCATATATACATATGTATATATGTGTGTGTATGTATACACATATATACACACATACACACACAGAAACACACACATATATATCCATATATATACCCTTATGTCTCTGTCAGTTTGTTGTACTGTGAGGGCTTGCACTTTGCTGCGATGCTGAAATCTATGCCACCAGTATTACAGATAACAGCATGGTCACTCATGGCAGGCAGATTTCAGCTGAGCTTCCATACTAAGATAGACTAGGGAGAAGGACATGACTAACCTACTCCAGAAACAATCATCCATTAAAAACCCTGTGAATAGCAGAGAAACACTGTGAGATATAGTGTCAGAAAATGAGCTCCCCAGGTTGGAAGGCACTCAAAAGATGAATAGGAAAGGAGATGTCTCCTCAAAGTAGAGTTGACCTTAATGGAAGGAATGGAGTAAAGCTCCTGGGACCTCCTTTTGTTGATGTGGAGAGACTGAAAATGTCTGTAGGAATAGGTTCACACATAAAAACGTCATATGCATGGCACAATGTTGGGTAGTGTTTTGTTCTGCTGTACTTGACATTGCTATAAGTCAGATCCACCTTAAGGGCACCTATCAACAAAATCACAGAACATGGTTTGACTATATCCTAATCTATGCCCAATGCTATCATTTTCCTCCTTTCATTTAATTGCTCTGAAATTTCTGATTGGAAGATAATCTGCTAGCTCTCTTTCAATATTTAATCTCTTCTATTTCCATAATAAGAGCATTTGTTTCAGTACACATGGCTATCCAGAAAAAAGGATACTTCTTCCACCCAGAGGTGCTAAGCTGTAGCCAATGGCCTATCAGAGAGGGAGAAAGAGAGAGAGAGAGAGAGACAGAGAGAGAGAGAGAGAGAGAGAGAGAGAGAGAGAGAGAGAGAGAGAGAGAGAGAGGAGAGCAAAGCAAGCAAGCGAGAGTTGCAAGATTATTTCTGGGAAACTTGCTGGGGCAGGCAACACTGGTCTCTGCTCCCTGGGGTTCAGGCCCTTGTAAAATGCCCTCTTCTTTGAGTGCAGGCAGAACCAGGTGATTTATTTCTAGCCAATACAGTGTGGAAAAAGTGAGAGGATGTCACCCGTGTTTATGTTATGTTATGTAAGACTCCATCTTGCAAGACTAACTGTAGAGGCTCTTCTTTCTGGCCTGAGGAAGAGGTGGCCACATTGGAGAAGCCTGTGTGGCTTATGTAGGAGTCCTCACACTACTGTGGACTGCTCTGAACACTGGCATCCAGGATGGCAGGGAAACCTTCAGCCAACAGCCAGCCAGCAGCTGGGGTCCTTAGTCCTATAATGACAGAAAAGGAATTCTGCTAACAACATGAGTCAGTGTGGAAACAGATATATCCCCAGTGGAGCATCAAGATGGGAATGCAGCACAGCCAACATCATGATAGCAACATTGTAAAACCGTAAGCAGAAGAACTAAGTTGTGTCTATGCCTCCAAATCGTGAAAACCATAAGAAATAATTGCCAGTTGCTTAAGTTCCTAAATGTGGTAATTTGTTAGGTGGTGATAGATAACTAATACACATTTTCAGGCACAGCTGGCACATGTTTTCCTCTTTTTCATGTCTTTTTGCCATCTTGTCTAGAACTCAGCTACAGCTTAACTTGGCCAGGAAGTTGAGGGTCACATTTTCAAAAGGTTGGAGCCTTGAGCTTGAAGAGATCTGGGTTCTGAGGGGGACTCATTTGAGCATAAGCTTAAATCTTATTTGAGCCATGGTTTTGTACTTTCTATCACTTGATATCATGTTAGTTCAAATCATTGATGCTGGGATTTATTTCACCATATTGTTTACTATACTAATAACTCATGTTAATTATAGGTGATTTGGAAAATACAAAATATAACAAAAAGAAATATCATCCATTACTTTGTACTCAGAGACATACTTCATTAACATATTGGTGTATCCTCTTCAGTAGTTTGATCTAAGTTTTTGAAAATAAAGACTTCTATAGCAAATATCTGTGGCGTTTACATGTCATGGCTTCTCTGTATAGAAAATTTAATCAAATAAGCATGTGGCATAAAAGGGAAAAAATTTCCTATTCATTATTTAAAGTAAATTTAAGCCCTAAAACAGTTAATTTAGGCCATTCACTTATGTGCTCAGTAAACCTCAATAACTAATCTGAGAAGTCAGATTCCAAAAGCTGACTATTGATACAGAGGTTTATTTTGTTGTTGTTGTTGTTGTTGTTGTTAAGTGCCATCAAGTCAGGTCTGACTCATAGGTGCCCGATGTACAACAGAATGAAACACTCCCCTACACTGCACCATGCCTGGCACTATGTCAGTGCTTCTCTGCTATTCATAGGGTTTTCAATGGCTGATTGTTCTGGGAGTGTTTTGGGAGTGGGCTCCCAGGTCTTCTTCCATTTTTGCAGTGCTAGGGATGGAACCCAAGGCCTCAGAGCTCACAGAGCAACACTTTACCAATTGAGCTAAACTCCAGCCTGAGGTTTATTTTAGGTATCCAAATTATCTAGATTTTTAAAATATTCACTGTTGTATCTCAGATCATTACTTAACTTTAAAATTTTTACTTATAGATGCTTTGACTTGTCTAAATTTTCATATAGTACTTAAAATTTATATAAATTCATACTTACTGTATTATTAACTACAGATGCTTAGAAGTTGAAGATTTTGAAATCTTAACTTGAGAGTTTTCTTTTTAAAAATGCTCCTTAAGTCCAAGGTTCCTAGTAGTTATGATACTTTGTATAATTGTGCCATCTATCTTTACAAGCTTATCTCTTACACCATTTCTTAGCTCTAGGCAAACTGGCCTGCCCCAAATAAGTCTTATACAGTTCCTTCCTCCACACCCCCTTATCTAACTTTCCAGGATATCACCAGTTCTGCACCTACCTAAATAGATTCTTTCTTCAAAATTCAGTTGAGCTCTCAGCTTCTCTGTGTAATCTCTCTTTGATCAAGTTAGACTGCTGTGATTTCTCTATCTGGATGCCCAGATGATTCTTCTTTACTACTCAGGTAGCATTAAGCAATTTGCTACTTCTCCTTGAGGAAAGGGATTTTCTTATTCTCACCTCCTTTCTGCCGGACGCCTAGAGTAGAGATTTATTAACAGTTTTTATTGGATAGCTACTTGACAAATATAGCTTAAAACTCTATTAGTAATGGTATTTTCCACTTGGTAAAACAGATAACATCAATTTCAATGAAAAGTCTATGAGTTTATCTCCTATGTGAGGAAAGAAGGACATATAAAATGAGGAAATATAAACCTGAATTTTGGAAATACATAGCAATCTTATCTTCGGAACTAAAGTCATATTAAAGGAGGGATGGCTTTGGTCATTGCATTTCACACACATTTTCTTTGATGGAAGCACACTTATCTATGTAATCATGCTGTATTACCTTGAGAAAAAAGGAAATAAAAAGATATGTGGAGTATAATATGACGTTTTTAAAAAGCTGATGATTTATAGAGGCTCTCTAACACAAGGTGAAAAGTCAATTAGCACTCAGAGGCTTTCGTGTTCAAGAATACTTCACAGAGAAGAGATAACCATTCTAAGGAGCTCCTATTCTGAAATGTTCCTGGGATGTCAGATGTGTCTTTACACCATGGAGCACTAGGAGCCCCGATGACAAAGCCTCATTATGCACATTTCAGTATACTTGGTGGAGTAGTCACTTTTTCTTAAATTTGATAACTTCTTATAATTATACTAGAATTAAACAAACAAAATGGATTTTCTTATTAAAATTAAAATATAATATTTAAAAAATGTGTATTTTTACTTTGTTTCTCAAATGTAAAGCTTTATTTAAAAATGTTTTCATATGGTATGTATAGTCTTACTAAAGAGACTGCAGATATTACAACAGATTTGTTTGGATTGTTCTGATAGCAACAATCAATCCATCACCTTTGATTATGCAGATCCACTCCATGATCTCACCATAGTGTACACAGTGGGCTTTAGAACACCACACTAGGGGGACTGAGAGGAGAAATCATGCTGTATTTCACTGTGAGCCCAAGTAATCATGTCCACTTTGTTTTTGTTTTTTAGTTAGAGTTAGGAATTAAAAAAATTAATTTTCTTTTTAATTGATACATAATAATTGTAGAGCCCTATCAACTGAGCTAAATCCCAGCTCTGTGCTGCAGTCTCTGAGGTCCCTGAGTTCAATTCCCAGCACTGCAAAAATGGGAGAAGGACCTGGCAATCCACTCCCAGGGCAATCCCGAAACAATCAGCCATTCAAAACCCTATGAGGGTCGCTATGAGTCGGATACTGACTCCACGGCACCTAACAACAACTAACAATAATTGTAGATATTTATGGAGTTCAGTGTGATAATTCAAGTATGAACTATGTAAGGATCAAACTGGAATAGAACACAAGAACCTGTTCCTCCTACCTTACTGTGTTTTGTATCCAGTTTCTCTCTTCATCCCTGATGTTCTTTACTCTTTCTAGCCTGTAATAATCACTAGTCTACTCTCTTCTTTGATGTCAGTTTTTTTGTTTGTTTGTTTTTGTTTTTGTTTTTGTTTTTGTTTTTTAGGATACTATATATAAGTGTGAACATACAGTATTTATCTTTCTATGTTTGGCTTGTTTTGATTAACATATTGTCCTCCATTTCTATCCATTTTACCACAAATGACCATATTTAATTCTTTGTATGACTTAATGATATTCCATTGGGTGTGTGTCTGTACGTATATCACATTTTCTTTATCTATTTTGCTGCTAGTGAATATGATGGTTGATTCCATAGGATAGCTATTGTGAAGGTGCACCAATAAACATGTGTGTGCAGGTATCTCTTTCATGTGCTGACATCATGTCCTCAGGGTATATAACCAAAGTGGGATAGCTGGATCAGATGGTAGATCTATTTTAGTTTTTAAAGGAACCTCCATACTGTTCTCTATAATGACAATTAATTTGCATTCTTATCAACAGTGTATGAGTCTGTATCTTCACTAGGATTTGCTTTTTTCTTTTTTGATAATATGCAAAATATTTACATAATACAATCTCATTTAACTCTTAGATAATTGCACATATCATACAGGTGAAACAGACAGACTTTCAGAGGTTCAAGTTAGTGGTGAAATGAAACTATTAATTCTGGCCCTTTAACTCCTTTGGTTAAACTACTTTCATTCTTGTGGAAATGAACTTTTTAAAAATTTTAATATTTATTTATGTTTTACTTAATTTGCATACAGTATAATGAGTTTCATTATAGGATTTTCATACAATTGCTTTAAGTATTTGTTGTAGTATAGCATTTTAAAATCATGCTAGATGGTTAAAGAATGAAATCTTTTTGCTTATTTAGGTTGGGAAAAGCTGATGATAATCCTAAACAGTATAGCTCTGTCTTTTCTACAAATTTGAAAATAAAAGAATCTTTCTACAATGTTTTTTACCTTTCAACCAGTTTTAGATGTAGTTGCTTTTCTGATTGATCAAGGTAGAATGGGCAGGGCCTTTCCCTCTAAGAGGTAAAACAGAAAGCTTATAAAAGGTGAGCAAGTTAATTTTTTCCTCTTCATAGGCAAATTGCTTCATGTATTTGATGTATGACTTCTGATTCTATTTTGTTACAATTTTATTGTTTAAATTTCTATGAAAGTTAAAATATTTCGATGAGTTACCACTTCAGGAATAATTTCTAGTTTTACAGAGAAGTACAGCACTTTTTTTTTTTGCCAGTGTATTTAATGATATTAAATCAAAGGCTGATGCATATGTGTCCCCAGGACAGCTCTTGTTCAAGGTGGTAGTGTCCTTGTAAATCTCAACGCCAGTCAGAGGTTCTGTTCCAGCCTATGGGTCATGTTTTGAGTCTGCAACTGTATCTTAAAACAGAAGCCATCAGCTAGACTTTAGTCACTCTTGTCTGTTGGCTAACCCACAATAATATGGAAATAGACAAGATGACTTTTGTGTAGTTAAATAGTCAACTAGTCCCCCAAAAGGATGATATTTCTGGTTACTAATTTCTGAAAATAAACTTCAGTGGGCACCTGGGAATTTTAATGTGTTCAATTTAGGTTTTAGGTTTAATAACATATTGTGTAAAATTGAGTTTTCAAATCCATAAGAGTCAGAGGCATTATAGTTTAGCAGAAACAATATAGATCTTGGAGTAAAGGGCTCTGATTTCTGCTCAGATATTTAAGTGTTTCTCAAACAAGTTCTGAATTTTTGGCAATATTTGCTAAAATGCATATCCCCATCTTTGGTGGGGACTTACTGGGAAGTTGCATTTTTACCAATTGCCTGAAGGGACTCCTATGCCCTATGCTTTGATTCCTATTTTTCCTAAATTTTCCTTATCTATAAAGTGAATCCATGAACTATTTAAGAATTTTAAGTATATTTTTAATTCCCTAGTTCTATTGATTCCACTGGCTTTTAAGTACTATAATTTGGGGGCACAGTAGTCTTTAAATTATTATCACCTCTATAAGTGAAAAGTTATGATCTATAAATATAGTTAATGATTAACCTTATAAACATTGTAACCATCTTTTATTTATTTTTCTGTGCTATTTTGTTATTAAAAATTTCAGAAGAATTTAGTGCAGTGTGAGTTCCCTTGCTCCTCATTTTACAATGTAAAGAAAAACATTCCTTTCCATAGAAAGTAGATGTGTTATTCCTTTTGAACAAGAACAGAGATATAATGGAGATGAGGGAGATACTTTCACTGTCTGAATGATACACTGCCAACAAATCCACAGTTTGGTTTTATTTCAGCAAGAATTTGCTGCTGGAAAAAAAAAAACACTGACTATAATGCTGGAATCATTGAAGAGCCTTGAAGAAAGACCAAGAGACTAATAAAATGAAATTATCGACTGAGGCACTAAAATTAGAGATGATGAAGAATCTTCACTCCTCTCTAAGTGCCAAAAGCTCCTTAGAAGCAGCAGATTCTCATAAAATTCCTTTTCAGTAATATTTCAGCTTGATTTTTAAAATAATGTATTATTCCATCTTATTAACCTCTTCTTTCCTTTTCCCATAGTATTCTAACTAAATTGTAGGTGGAAAACACATGAATCTTGTATAAAGATAAAGAAATTACAGTATGAAAGATTTTTTAATGCAGAGAGAGAAAGGATGATGTTGAATTCCAGTCAAGTGTTCTTTACTTGGTTATAATATTTGAACTTTGGGACAAATCACCCTGTGAATTCTCAAAATATCATTATGTCTTATATTCCTGAGGTATTACTTGAAGATCAGATTAAAATTTTAATTTAATCATAATATGCATAGGAAAAATACAAAAGTAGGACATTCAGTGTGAGGTCTTTATACAGAAACAGGGCAGAAAAATATAATTACGTTTGTTTTGGGGATAATATAATGTATAAGGTATGATAAAAATGGTGAATATTTAAATTAAAGAAATTATTACAGTAAATGACACACTGCCATAAATCTCTCTCAAAATTCTGCACCTGGTTTCAAACACACCCTACTGTTCTTGCCACTTTTGGAAGCAGTATTGGCAGTCCTCTTTTGTGAGTGTCTTTGGTTGTATTGTCATGGTTGCCTTGTTGTCCTGGATTAATTCAAAGCATTTATCTTTGACAGTCGTCTTGACTTCGGGGAAGAGCCAGAAGTTGCGTGGTGCTAGATCTGATGAGTAAAGTGGATGAGGACATATTGTAATATTTTAATTTGACAAAAATTGCTATACCAGAAGCATTGGGTGACACAGAGTGTTGTCACGATGGAGGATGAAACCATGTACCCATTTTTCAGGCCATTTTCTATGCACATCACTCCTTAAGTGCTCTAATAAGTCCTTATAATATCTAGAATTCACTCTAGTGTTCCTGGGTACAAACACTGCTTGCACAATTCCCCTAAGTCAGAATGACCATGAAAGGTAAACAGCTTGAAAACCAGTTTAAGCATTCACTGTATTTTTTGATCCCATTTTGTATATAGACTTGTTGTTTATAAAAAGCACTGGCTGAAAATCTTTCTTTTCCTTCTACAAGCATGGTATTCTTATTCTACCAGTCTAGAACCCAGATCTTTGGGTTATAGTTGAGATTTTAGCTTTGTCATTGGGTTCCAATTAGGAGAAAATAAATTTTCTCATCCCCTAAAACACATAGCCAAAATAATAATGAACTTAAATTAATATTAAATACAGCAGGGAACATTTTAGGGTGTGTTTATTTCTACTTAAATATTGACTTAAACACAAAAAATACACAGAAAAAGCAAATCACAACTGCAGAGTTGTAGTATTATATAGAAAAGCATTCTTTTTTTTTGAAAGTGGATAAATAATTGCAATGGGCAACATTGCAAAACTGAGCAGAGCTGGGGTGATCTTTCCAAGTGTTCTTTTTAAAGGGCTCATTAATCTATTTGACCTCTTTATTAGACACTTTATATTGTTTAACTACATTCTACAATGTATTTACTTCCAATTCTTCTCATAATAGTTTTAAAATAGATATCCAAGGAGTGCCTTGACAAGAAGACAGAAATATTTGTAAAACAACAAAAGATAATTTTGAGAGAAAGCCTTTAAGGTACAATATCAAATACATTATTGTTAAAACCCAATTATTTCATAATACCTTGATTATATATGTTATCTCTAAGATGAGAGAATAAGGTTTTTTTTCCCATAGAAAATGATTAATTGAATTTGTTTCTACTGTTGCATTACCTAAGGAAAATATCCCTTATGGTAACTTTAGAACATGTAGAATTTGAAACATTTTTGTAATGCTTATTGAGTCATCTTGTTTGCTAGCAGGAGGTAAGTTTTTGAGTATGAAATTTTTAGTTCTATCATTTCTTTTCTTTCTAATTCAAATAGCCATTTTGAACTTGTTGCTAATATAGATTATTGTCAAGTGCTGTCAAGTTGCATCCGACTCATAGCAAACCTACGTGCAACACAATGAAACACTCTCCTATACTATTACATGCACATGATCTTTTTAATGCTTTAGCCCTTTGTTGTAGCCACTGTGTCAATCAGTTTAGTCAAGGCTCTTCCTTTTTATTCGTTGACCCACCAATCTCCCAAACATGATGTCTTTCTCCAGGGATTGGTCCCTCCTGACAACATGTACAAATATGTAAGATGCAGTCTAGCTATCCTTGGTTCCAAAGAGCACTCTGGTTGCACTTGTAGGATGGATCAGTTGGTTCTTTTAGCAGTCCATGGTATATTGTTGTTGTTGTTAGGTGCCGTCGAGTCGGTATCCGACTCATAGCGACCCTCATAGGGTTTTCAATGGCTGACTGTTTCGGGATTGCCTTGGGAGTGGGTTGCCACGTCCTTCTCCCATTAAAGTGTTGCCCAGACTGTCCTCGAACTCGCGATCCTCCTGCCTCATCCTCCGCAGCAAGTTGATTAGCTGCGTGCGCCACCATGACCGGCATGGTATATTAGTAGAAGTGAATTCTGTGCCTTTAACAAAGGAATATAACCTTTCCTTGTTTAACTCCTGTGATGATTCCTTCTCTTTGTCATCAACCATGTCAAAATTACTCCTGTGAACCCACATATAGTACAAGTGGAGCAAACACAAAATGATTTACACACATTTGTGTATGTTATACCTTACTAGATATAAAAGAACTACTGTAATAATGCAGGACATATTCTTCTCTTGACTTAAGATCTACTACTGAACATGTGTTTTAACATATTATTACTGTTTTTCCACTTATGTCTGGTATATGATTGATCATTGCAGTATCCCTGTAGGAAATACTGTGCTCCATTTTAGACGGAGCCCAATATCCGCAAGCTTCATATTGCTCTTTATATTACTTGTTCATGTGTGAATTCTGTTGAAAGATTTCCAATAGTTGATGTCATATTCAAGTTTTTGCTGTGTATTACTTAACTCCCCTAATTATTTTCCTTTTGCCTGTATGTATCATTTTATAAGGTCACTAATGAACTTTCTATTATAGCACTTTGGTTAAAGCACTTTAGCCCAAAGAATAGCTTTTAGGGATTGATAATTATGGTGAATAAAGTAATGCATTAATACAGAAAAGGATAATTTATCATTAACTTCATAAATGCACACCATTTTGTGGTTTAATGGACCCAATCTATCACCCTACAGTGTATTATCATTCATAGTCTGGCTGCTGTTTTATCAGAAAGAGCAAAGACAAAAAATTAGGAGATTTTAAGAAGCCAAAGAAAGGTTGTGTGATCTCACCCTTTAGCTTCAGGGAAATAGTTTGCATAAAATCTGTTTTTTGATGCTTTTAAGTTTAGGATTGTGGAGGTCCTTTGATTTTTCCTGTTTGATTCTGCTGATGTGCTGAAAGGTCAAATGGGAAAGAAAATTAAGTAATTTGAATACCGAAAGGCTTATTTATTCCAAAATTTAAGTAGCACGCATTGCACTGCTAGAAAAGTGCACAATTGTCCATTAATAAAAAAGAAAACTTTCAGATAAAATTGCATTAGCAATACATAGCAATGCAATTGTCAATCTATATAGGATCCAAACATTTAATTTTAAAGTACTTTAAGAATCTCTCAATTTGATTTTATAATTGAAATGCCAAAAGGTAAGTGAAAGATCTCTAAAACATTTTGCAAATCAGTGAGCTGGGTTTTCTTTTTATAAGAGTTCTTGTCCCTTATCCAATAGAAAGAGGTGATCTAATTGATTATAAGCCAAATTCCATCTTACGTTAATGATGAAGACACCAAAGAATGGAGAAATTAACACTAACTTATTGATTAATTTTACATAAATGCATGATAGAACAATCAAATTTTCTGATCAGAAAAGAGAAATTGAAATGACCCCAAAATACGAGGAATTACAGATAAACTAATCGTTAAATCCAAAATGACAATGCAGGCTTTGTCTCCAGTAACTCAGAAAAATCTACTCTTTTCATATATTCTGGAAAATTGCCAATCCTTAACTGTTCAGAACAAGTAGGAGAGTTCTTTCTTTATGTAATTATTAGTATGTTTTTAAGTGGATAAATAACATCAAATTAAAATTTCCATTTTAAACAAATTTTCATTTTCTGATTATTAAGGCAATACGTATTATGGAAATTATTAGAAATTAAAGTTGTTTAGCTTTATTCAGTGGTTTTTGTACATATTTATGTACATACATAATACGAACAAATAGGAAAAATATCTGTGTACATACACATATCAATATACATGTATATACAAATGAATTACATTTACATATATACACATATACATACATATGTATACAAATATAAGTGGGATTATCAGACTATATATGTACTGTGTTGACCCATTTCCAATATTTTACTGTCATAAATAATGTGATATATAAGATGGTATTTTTATATATAACTTTGTTCATATTTTGATTTTTTTCTTTTGGCTACATTTCAAAAAGTGAAACTTTATCAAATAGTATGAATTTTTAAAGATATTTGATGCATATTTAAAAGTTGCTTTCCAGGTCATTGTGTCAGGTCATACTCTTTACAGCAGTCTGAGTTTTTTTTTACATTCTACTTGACAATTACCAAAACTTTGGAAGTGATGGGTAAAATGTGAAATTTCATTGCTATTTTAGTTTGTCTTCCTTTGACTATTAATGAATAAAGTCTTTTAAAACTTATTATTGACAAGAATTTATTTATTCTGACCTGTCTTTAACATTTCTTTGTTATGTTTTTCTCAGTATTTAGAGGCTTCTTAATAATTTGCAGGAGAATGCTGCATGTTATAGTTAGTAACTGTTATTCTGACCTATTTTACTTTTTTGTCTTTTATTTTTTCTTATGGTTTTTTGATGTATGAAAAATTTTAATTTTATTTGGCTAAGGATGTATCTTTTTCATTTATGGGTTTTGTCCATTGTTTCTATGTTTAGAAGTTTCCTCAGCTAGAG
>VMDO01008450.1:0-83936 GCA_007922755.1 Pedetes capensis
CATCCAGGGGAGAGGGAGGTTCCTGAAAGTGGGGTCAGTAGGGTGAAGGAAGGTGACTATGGGAGATTTGGGGGCACAAAGAGGTAGCATGACCCTGGGAAAGGGAAGGGAAGGGGTGGAGGGCTGCTGGCAGCTTTGGGAGCCACGTTTGTGAGCCCTTTTCCTTGCACATCAGGAGGGCTGGCGCTGCTCAGCCAAGGAGAAGCCAGAATCCTAGCCTTGGGCACAAAGCCCCTCAGGAGGGGAGGAGCCACGCTTGACTCACTGACTTGTCCCTGTGCATCCGTGTCTCCCAGGCCCTCTGTGTGCCACATGGAGGAGGCATGTGTATGCGCTGTACTGAGGCAGATGTATTGAGGGACAAGAGAACTGAGGATTAGTAGCCAAGTGTCACCCTCCCTGATCACTGGTCCCAGGCTACTTGCAGCAGATGGGCCGCCAAGCTTGCGGGAGCGCGTGGCCTTGCCCAGCCCCTTAGGTCCCTAGAGTCATGTCTGAGGTGTGAGGTTTTCCATGGTGCCACAGCGTGGGCAGCTGCTCCTCCTCACAGGATCCCCACGGCACCCCTGGAGAGCCCAGCCCCTTACCCTCTACACTCTCTTGCCAGGCAGGCCTGGGGGAGCAGCAGAGGCTGCGGGGGCGGGGGTGGGGGGGTGGGGGGGTGATGAGGGCTCAGCACTGACTGGTGCCTCTCCCTCTCCAGCCCCACCTTTGCGCCAACTGACCAGTGCCATGGGCTTTCTGGGGAAACAGGCCATGGACCGAAGGAGGAAGGCCCACAAAATATCCGAATTCCCCCTCTTTTCTCCCTTCGCAAAGCCTGCCAGCATCCAGGAGTGCGGGCGCATTAGGATGGCACACCCTGAACCATGTTAAGTTTGGTTTTCTGCCTGTGGGCATCTGTGGAAGCGGATGGCTGGTGGGGACCCGGTACGGTCCTTGTGCCCCTGACCAGGCCTGTGGTAAATGCAGGGTGGTGGCAGTGGGGAGGGGAAGGTGGCTGTGTTCTCAGGGGTCTGCAGGGCTCAGAGATTTGCCTCCCTGGAGCTGTCTGACACACTCACCTCCAGTGTTCCTATTTGGTCCGGAACCACTCACGTTATACTTTCGCACTTAATTCAAGAGCCATAGAAAATATGCTCTTTTTACTTTTTTCATCCTTTTGACCTAAGATCATGTTGGTGCCAATTTC
Source organism: Pedetes capensis (assembly GCA_007922755.1). Lineage (NCBI taxonomy): Eukaryota > Metazoa > Chordata > Mammalia > Rodentia > Pedetidae > Pedetes > Pedetes capensis. The sequence goes on from VMDO01008450.1 coordinate 1,193, forward strand.
CTTTTAAAATAATTCATTACCTGTAGGCCACTGGCGTGAAATCCCAGCGGTAGCCCCCACCGACCCTCCCTCCGTAATTCCACGGCCTCCTCTGGCTCCCCCGCCCCTCGGGGGGCCTTGGCCTCTGTGTTTATACACTAATGTTTTTTCTCACACATTCATTGTACGGCTTTCCTTAATTTGGTGTCCCGTTGGGCACCAGCGGGGGACCACTCAAACATGATGTCAGTGGTCTCAAAATTGAACCCCAGGGCTTTCTTCTGCCAGCGGCCCGAGCAGATGTGTGGCACACTTTATTAACTCAAGTACCCGCGGGTTGAAAATTTCATTAGTTTGAGAGGAGGGCTAAGTCCCATCAAGAGACCTGGTCTGGACAGATTCTTTGTGTCAACCTGACCCCTAGCAAAACGGATTATTGTTCTAAGTGAGACAAGTGACCTAATGTTCTGCCTATTATGCACACATGGTCTGTAACCTTTTAAAATAGGAGTGTGGGAAAACCGCGCGTTCGGCCACATCCCTGACCGCACATTCCTGACAGGTGGCAGCCGGCCTCTTAGCAACGCCCCAAGGAGCCTGGAATTACCCAGGGGCCACAGTGGTTCCCTCAGGCCAGGTATGGGGTGGGGTCAGGAGACCACCTGCTGCAGAGGAAGGAGCCTAGGAAGGCCCCCCTCAACCTCCAGTGCCACCCTGTGACAGGTCAGGGGACAGCCTCAGCCTGGAGGGCAGGAGCAGACCACCTTTCTTTCATGCTTCATCCGCATGGCTCTGGGCTTTCTGGAGGACAGGGAGGCTTGGCCAGCTGTTGTGCAAAAGTGGACCAGCCTCTGTGCTGAGCCTCAGTGCAGCCGCCTCCCTGCTGAGCTTACTTGCCAACCACCTTCTCACCTGCTTCTCTAGGTCTGTCCCCTACCCATTGCCCTAAGGGACCTATGTTCACCTGCTAGGCACACATGGCTTGTAACCTTTTCAAATGCGTCTTCGAGAAAGGCACTTGCGGCCACATCCCTGACCACCGATTTCTGAGAGGTAGCGGCCAGCACCTGGGAGGCTGTCCCACCAATGCCCTTCAGTGGGGCTGGTGGGGGAGACAGGAATCCTGCTGGGGCCCAGGTATGTGCAAAGATTGGGGAGAGGAAGGAGGAGGAACAGCGGGCTGGGCGGGGAGGAATTCTCTACACGTGGAGGCGAATGGAGAAGGGCGGCTGGTCTAACCAGGGGACTTGAGGGCACTCCCCGGGGAGGAAGGCAAGAGCAAGGCTGGAAAGGACCAGGACGTGGACTAAGGAGGTTTTTGCAGAGAAATGGGGCAAAGCGTGGGTCTTGGGTGGATTTTTTTAGGGTTCTGAGGGGTGCCTGTCATTGTCCACAGCGTGCTTGCTTTGGATTCTTGGGGACTCAGACATGGGGTGATCCCCAGGCTCAGGACGAGTCCCATGAGAGAACACGTGGGCCATGTTTCTGGTGGCCCCTTAGTCTCCAGCGGGAGCTGTCAGGGGGAGTCCGGGCTCTGACGCAGCAGCCCTTGCAGGGTGGATGCGAAGGCTGGGGACCTCGGAATGCAGTGTCCGGGCTGGCTCGGCTCTCCCGGAGTCTCAGTGAACCGGCCTCCCAGAGTGCGGAGGGTAGAGCTTGCCGGCCCCTACCTTCTGACAGACGCAAAGCAGAGCTGGTTGTAAAAACTTAATTAAATGAAATAATTTAACAAGAAATTCCAAGAACAGAATGCCCTGCTCGTGAGCAAGCCATCACAAAAACAAAAGCTGATGGGAAGCGTGTGTTCTTTCCGGCCGGACAAAGCTTCTGCAAGAAACAGGACAGCGCCGAAAACAGCTTGCATGGGGCAAGTGCTGGGCTGCTGGTTCCTCGAGGCAGAGCCGGCAGAGCAGGGGTGCTGGGTGGAGCTGTGACCACCTGGCCCCTTCTGACCATAGTTCGCGCACTCAGACTTCATAGCAGCTACGGCATGCCAGGCAGTGTGTGAGGCTCTGGGTGTGCAATGCTGTTGAGTTTACCACGTGCCCCTGTCAGAGGGATCATTTATAAGCTGATTCCATGGAGGGTTAGGGCATGGGGTGACAGGGTACAAGAGAGGCAGAGCTGGGACGTGCACCCAAGACCATAGACCATCCAAGGCCATGCTCTTTTACAGTTTGACTTACTCTTCCCTCCACAGCTGGGGTAGAAGACCCCCATGTGTCTGTCAGCTTGTCATGCTGTGGGGCTTGTGTGTTGCTGTGATGCTGAAAGCTATGCCACTAGTATTTCAGATACCAGCAGCGTCACCCATGGAGGACAGGTTTCAGCTGAGCTTCCAGACTAAGATAGACTAGGGAGAAGGACCTAGCACCCACTTCCCAAATAATTAGCCCTTGAAAAACCTATGAATAGCAGAGAAACACTGTCATATATAGTCCTGGAAGAAGAGCCCCCCCAGGCTGTAAGGCATTCGAAAGATGACTGAAGAAGAATTGCCTCTTCAAAGTAGAGTTGACTTTAATGACAGGAATAGAGTTAATCCCCTGGGACCTCCCTTTGGTGATGTTGTTGTTGTTAGGTGCCGTCCAGTCGGTATCCAAATCATAGCGACCCTCATAGGGTTTTCAATGGCTGACTGTTTCGGGATTGCCTTGGGAGTGGATTGCCAGGTCCTTCTCCCATTTTTGCAGTGCTGGGAATTGAACTCAGGACCTCAGAGACTGCAGCGCAGTGCTCTACCAACTGAGCTAAATCCCTTGGTGATGTAGCATGACTCAAAATGAGAAGAAACCTACTGGCCTCAACAATGGGCTCAAATATAGAAAAGGATTGTGTGTATGGCACAGTGTCAGGGAGTGTTTCATTCTATTATACGTAGGGTCGCTATAAGTCAGACCTGACTCAACAGCACCTAACAACAATCAGGTAGAGAAGACACTGAAGAGGGCACCCAACTGTACATGTAGTTCCATGAAATTGCAACAGGGTCGTCTCCTGGGCTGGAGTGGGCCACCCAACCCTCTAGGGGAGAACCAAATCCTGTCCTCATAGCAGACAGAGGCTGGGCTGGGACACTTGTTCCCATACCAAGGGATGAAGACTAGACTGTGTAGCTTGCCCAGAGACTCAGGCCAGTCCTGCTGAGGGGTGAGGTCAGGGGTACCCTGCCTGGGATAGGCACAGAGGGAACACAGACCAAAGGGAGAACAGGAGGGTCAATGGTGGGGCAGACAGGAAAGGGTATGGGATCTCAGGAGAGGGCTGGAAGGTCTTGGAAGGCTTCCTGGAGGAGGTGGGACCTGAGAGGACATGGGGAGGGAGGGCTTGGCAGGGGAAAGGCGGGGAGTAGAGCTTGATGGTGAGTAGCAAGCATAAGGGGCAAGAGGAGCCTGTCCTGGAGGAGAGAGTGGAACTTAGGTCAGGATCGACATACCAGGAAGATGCTGCCCACTCTATGTGCCAGCAGTGAGTCATCAAAGGAAGTGTCCCCTGCTCCCACATCAGTCTGGGGCCTGTGTGAGGAAAATGCACCATACACACAAGCAGAGTGACTTGCTGGATTTCTCTTGATTGATTATTTCCTGCACTGGGAGCACTTCTGCAATAGCTGAGGCAATTCTCTCGTCACCCAGGGTGCTCATTGTGTACTGTCTTCTGATGGCCTCAGTAGACCTGGCTTGGTACCAATCAGATTTAAGAAAACTCCACCCCAAACCCCTGAAATCTTCAAGAAAGATTCATTTTAGGTAGAATGGTTCACAGAGTTAGAGGAAACTTTGCTGTATAAGAATGTTCCTATCAGGTGCTCTTTGTTTGTACCTTTCAAATATTCTTGGCTTTCCTTAAGTGAATATCCAAATTTCCTGGGACCTAGTGAGTGCGACCCTATGTGTCTGTCAACTTGTTGTGCCATAAGGGATTATGTGTTGCTGTGATGCTGAAAGCTATGCCACCAGTATTTCAGATACCAGCAAGACCACCCATGATGGACAGGTTTCAGCTGAGTTTTCAGACTAAGACAGACTAGGGAGAAGGACCCAGCAGCCCACTCCCAAAACAATTAACCATTGCAAACTCCATCATCAGCAGAAAAGCACTGTCAAATACAGTGTCAGAAAATGAACCCCCCAGGCTGGAAGGCATTTAAGAAATGACTGGAGAAGAGTTGCCTCCTCAAAGTAGAGTTGACCTTAATGACAGGAGTGGAATAAAGCCCATGGGACCTCCTTTTGCTGATGTGGCATGAACTCAAAATGAGAAGACACATAGTGGCTACAACGTTGGGCTCAACATAAAAAAATGGTGTGCATGGCACAGTTGGGTAATGTTTCATTCTACTGTACTTAGGATTGCTGTGAGTTAGATTGGACTTAATGGCATCCCCACCACAGTGAGTATGAAGGGAAGCAGGGGTGTGACTGACTCAGAAATCACATTATAAAGTGACTTTTTGCAGCAAGAGAAGTGCCTGCAAGCTCTACCCTGTAGGATTCTCACCTGCTTTCTCCATCCAGGCATACAGAGAGGGCAAGCAGAGGATGTTCTAGCAGGGGTGAATCCACAGGACCCCTCTCCTTATGGGAAGCTACAGAGTTACTAACTTTCTCCTGTGCAAGGTTCTCAGCTCTGCCCTTGGGAAAAGGAAAGTTCCAGCAATGATCAGGGAGAGCTAAGGACTGAGAGATGTTTTCTGCTGGGCAGCACAGGATTTTTCTGGAGAGACTTAAAAGAACCAGTTGTGGAGCTAGAAAAGTTTAGGTAGTGTTGGAAGACCCAGACTCCTTCAGTTTATCTGGAATGCATTATTTTGCCTTGGGTTCCCATTTTGCAGATGAAGTTGCTGAGATCGGAGGGATGAAGCGACTCTCCCAGGGCTCCACAGTTATTGAGACAAATGTGCTCTGCTGCCTCCCACCAGCTCTGTCCTGGCGAGCCCAGGGTCCCAGTGAGTCCTCATTTGAATCCCTCCTGGATGGAGCGTCTCCTTTAGCTTCCCACACAGGGTCTTGTTCACTTCTCTGTCCTGAAAGCTTAGGTCAATGCATGGCCCAGAGAAGGGGCTTCTTGACTACTGCCAAAGATAGGAAAGAACTTCCCCTTGAAGGGAGACTTTGCCTATTTAAAATTCCGAGGGACCAGGAAGAGGAAAAGGGGAGCACAAAATGATTTCAGTGCTTAATATGTGCTGGGCACATAAATGTTTTTATATTCCCTCTTTAAAAAAAAATTAATATAATCTAATAGCCCAGTGCCTGCAGCTGTAGCCCTGTGGCATCCGATCCCTTCGGATCTCAGAAGGTAAGCAGGGTTGGGCCTGGTTAGTACCTGGATGGGAGACCGCCTGGGAACACCAGGTACTGTAGGCTTGGGAGAAGGACCTGGCAACCCCCTCCCAAAAATCAATCCGCCACTGAAAACCCTATGAATAGCAGAGAAGCACTGACAATAGTGTTTTGCCTGTTGTACTAGGGTCTCCATGAGTCGGATACTGACTCGATGGCACCTAACAACAACAATAGCCCAGTAAACACCCACATACCCCTGCCCAGCATGAGAGCGAGGACATGGTCACAAGGATGACTCACATTGACTTGAGGGTACTCACCATCCTTTCCCTTCCCTCTCCCCAGTGGGCATAATCCAACTTGTATATTGCTTTGCCATTCTCTTGTTTTAAAACCATAATCTTAGAAAACAATGTGGTATTAACTGATTTTAACTTTATTCAAAGGGTATAACCCAGCAGTTAGTCTTCTGGGACTTGCCTTTTTATTCCATATTATATCAGCAAGACTCCTGTATATGGTTGTGTATAATTTTAATTGTACATCATTACTTCTGAAGTTTGCCAATGTTTTCTCTGCTCTATGTGCCATGCTTGACATACATTATTTCATTTAATCTCTCTAACAATTCCATAATAGAGCACCACTTTCATTCTTCCTTTTCCTGTTCAGAGTGGCTCAATTTATTCTCTTTCTCTCTCTCTCTTTTTTTTTTTGTAGTATGAGGGGGTCAAACCCAGGCCCTCACTCATGCTAGACAAGTGCTTCACTGAGCTGTACCTCTAGCCCCATGTTTTTACCCCCTTTATTAGTAAAAGATGGCGGGGTACAAAGTAATACAGCATTGGATTTTTCCACTAGGCAACTATTACATCACTTTTGGTTATACGTCCATCAACTTACAAGGTTTACGGAATCATTTGTCTAATATGTAGTCAAATGTATACACGTATTTGGATTATATGCCCCTATTTTTTCCATGTACTCATGAAGTTGCATTGTTTACATTGAGATTATCCTCTCCCCCTTTATCGCTCTACCCATTTTTATTTTTATTTTGAGACAGAGTCTTACTAAATTGTGCAAGCTGCCTCTGGCCTCCAATTTATAATCCTCCTACCTCCACCTCCCGAGTCACTAGGATTACAGGGTTGTGCCACAGTGCCTGGCTTCAACTTATTCTTTCCTTGGTTCCATTTTAAGGATGAAACTGAAGGTTAGAAAAATTAAGTTGTGTAGTTCACAAAGGGTAAAGTTTGAGTTTGGACCTGGGACCCTCTTTTGAGAGGAGGGCTGTACTGGCTGTCCGGATCTTTCCTCCCTCTGTTCAGCAGAGCTACAGGGCAGCACTCTGTCCTGCCTCTGCCGAGTTTCCATGCTCTTCCAGTGCATCAGGTAATGACAGATATGTCCTCGTAACCAAGCTCCAATCTTGCTTGCCCAGTCCCAGTTCAAGGGACTTGGGCTTTCTGGACCTGCCCTATGCTTCCTTACGCTTTAAGGACCTTGGTACCAGCCTCGGTGGCTCCATTTGATGAAGGAGAAGGAATAAGCAGAGAGGCCTCTTGGGTTGCTGGGAGCAGTTGGTGGAACTGGGCTGTTTAAAAAACTGTCCTTTCCTCCAGCCACTGTTGAGCTGAGCATCTAAACTCTGGAAGCCCTGCTCAGTGTGGCTTGCTATTCCTGCTGCTCAGCTGACAGCTGAGCCATAGCGTACAAATCAGGGTGGGGATATAGGTCTGCAGCTCAGGAACCAGGCCGCCTCCAAGGCTCTAGTAATCCTTCCTACCCCTAGACTGGGCCATAGGAGAGTCAGCCCAGAGGAAACACTGGACACAGGGCTAGTGCTTAGTCCTTAGTGCCCTGGGAACCACTGACCTGAAATACTTCTCAGGCCTGGGGAGGCAGGAGCCAGTTTGGAGGGCAAGAAGATCAGGGCTCTCTCCTCCAGGAGACACGTGTACCTGCTCCACCAGCTTTTATGAGGCCCTGGAATGTTATTTGTTGGTGACCACCCAGCCATCCCACCAACAAATGGGGCACACTGAAGGGAGTTGTAGTGACCTCTTAATGTGAAACAGCGTACAAGGAGATGAGCTAAGAGGAAGGGTCTGTGTCTGCACATTTATCTCTGGTTATTAGACACTTTTAGAGGGAACATCTGTTTGTCCACCCTGGCTCCCATATTGCAGGCCCCTTTTCAGGGCTGTTTTGGCCCTTTCTCTGACTGAATGGGGACTAAGCCATAAATCAGAGCCTGAAGGGGGACCTAGAATGGGGAGCCATAGGAGGCTTTGCTCATCTCACCAAAAAAGGGGAAATCGTGCTCTTCAACTGACCAGCCAAAGAAAATGGAAAACACTCAAAAGAGTCAGTTGGGGCCTGATTCAGATGGACCCATTTATTAATAAGGTTTATCCTGGGGACAGTGATTTTAGCCTAGGTGGGACCTGGAATTCAAATCTAGGCATACAGTTTGATCGTGCTTCTGAAGTTCCAGGGACCTGGGCTAGGCTCCATTATTTGATTTCTCCTTTGGTTTTAAACTTTGGATATTTGTTAATAGGAGGCATATCTGTGTTTATTAGCAGTGCTTTCCACATCACCTCACAGTATGTTCTTAGGAGATGTCCACGCTGACTTACTCTCAGGATGATAGGCCAATTAATTGTACAAGAAGAAAACACTTTGTTTTCTTGTTAATTTTCTAAAGACGTACAAAATCAGTGTGATAGTTGGCCAAAATGCTCCCTTGTCCTCATTCCTTTGGATACTGTTTCTTTAGCCCATATCTCTCATTTTCCTGCTAGGCATTTTCCACTTAAGCACAACGCTGCAAATTGAAACTTACCATGTGAGGCTGTCCTCCCATTCCAGCTGTGGTATTCTGTGAGTCCATGCCTTGCACTAATTATCTCCCCCTCAGCATATTCTTCCTGTTTCTATTGTTGCTGATGATTTTCCAAATTACACAGATTCAAAATGCCATAACTCTGAGGCCTGTTTTACTCATCGTTACAGCTTGAATGTGCCCCTGAAGTTTATATTTTGGAAGTTTAAGGGGAGGCTTTTGATGGTTATTAGGTCATGAGAATACCAAACTTATGAATGGATAAAGGTGTTATGCTAGTTTTAAAACGGGGGAGTTGCTCCTGATTTCCTTTTTGGTCCCTAGCTTGCTTGTTCTTCTGCTATGTTAGGGCACAGCATGAAAGCCCTGACCAGAGACTGGGGCCATGCTGTTGGACTATCCGGCTTCTGCTTGTTTGTTAGGTGCCATTAGGTCAGATCCCACTCACAGTGACCCTATGCACAACAGGATGAAATACTACCCAACACTGTGCCGCGCACATGATCGATCTTTTTATGCATGAGCCCAATGATGCAGCCACTGTTTCTTCTCACGTTGAGCCATGCCACATCAGCAAATGGAGGTCCCAGGGCCTCTACTCCATTCCCATCATTAAAGTTGACTCTACTTTGAGGAGACAACTCTTCCCTAGTTGTGTTGAGTGCCTTCCAACCTGGGGGATTCATTCTCTGGCACTATATCCGACAGTGTTTCTCTGCTATTCATAGGGTTTTCAATGGCTAATTGTTTCAGGAATGGGCTGCTGGGTCCTTCTACCTAGTCTGTCTTAGTCTGGAAACTCAGCTGAAACTTATCCACTATAGGTGGTCCTGTTGGTATCTGAAATACTGCTGGCATAACTTTCAGCATCACAGCAACAGGCAAGCCCCCACAGAATGACAGGTTAACAGACATGTGGGAGTCCTATCTTCTAGAACTATGAAAAATGGATTTCTTTTCTTTATAAGTTATCCAATCTATGGTATTCTGTTATATCAGCAGAAAACATACTAAGACACTAATGCTTCTTCCTATTTCTCCCTTAACCTCTCCAATTCCTGGTTTCAGGGATTTATCAAGGGATCTCCATTTCTAATGGTTTTTGTATTCATCCTTTTTGTCCTAAATAATCAGCCTCCTGATCCTGTTGATTTTGCCTTCCTGAGTGTCAGAAGGGAGGAAGAAAAGTCCAACTCCCCCATGGATCCCTTCTTCCAACTTTATTCCACATAGTAAAGACATTTTAACAGTAATAGGCCCCTCATATGAGGGATAACAGTCAGGGAGCTGGGCAAGGGGCACTGTGTGATTGTATGGTCATTTTAAATTTATGGCTGTTTTTTCATCATTTCAGCTCTGGATATATATATCATCTCATGAACACAGAGAACCTTAGGCTCCTTCTTTCCTTCCAAATGAAGCTATATTTCTAGGTCTCCTTTTAGTTTGAAAACTCAGTAGATTGTTTTTGCTCTTAGCTCATCATGGAAACTCAGAACTAAGCTTGGAACCATTCATTTGTTGTCTTAGGATGTGGGCTGAACTTTCCCCATTTTCTTGCCCTCAGAACTGATTCCCTCATTTACACATTCATTACTTTGACCATCCATCCATTCATCCATCTATCCATCTATGCACCCATCTATCCATTTATAACACAAGAGACTTTCCTTCAGTACAAGATTCCAATGCTACCATATATTCTACTTCCCTAGATTCTTTCTGGCTCCTTAGTTCTAAACAGAAGAATCCTGCTAAGGTACTGACAGACTGTGAGTTTCCTCTTCCAGGTAATGCTTGTACATTTTTAACAGTGAGATTCATCAAGAGAATATAAAACTTTATGAAAAATGGCAGAAGATGAGTTGCTTTGGTATAAAAATGGGTCTTTTCCAAAGGAAAAGAACTTGGAGGTCAGTAACCTCTAATTTTTTATTCCCCAAAGGTCAGACTCTTCCTTTGTTCTCCAATGCCATTAAAAAGAATGTGCCATTTGATAGCTACTCTTTCCAATAATATTAGTGAAAGTTGTTTTGCACAGGTTCTTTGCAACTTTCTCTTACAAGAGTTCAGCTTGGGGGCTGGACTGAACATTGCCCGGGTCTGAAGTTAGAGTGTGAAATGAATGCATATGGCAGGAGAAACCCTCTCATGTTTTTATTATACTTGGGATAATTAGATATTGCATTTGGAGAAATAAGTAAGGTCACACATAGAAATGCATACTTGACCATGGAAATGTTAGGAGTCCATGCTTTCATCTCTCCTTTTCTACTTCTACTTCCTTTGCAGTGAATGGGTACTGGCTGGGCTGCAGCAAGATTTGTGGAGTCTATTGCCATGAAGGCCTCAGGACTAGGTCTCCCTAGCCATCATTTCTCCTCTACTAGCAGACCAAGTGAAATAGAAGGCCTGTTGGTTTATCTCGAAGACTAACAGAGAGTCTTTTGAAATCAAATGAGACATTCCTCAGGATCAATTTATGTAAAAATCTTGGAGAATAATTTTTCCCTCTTATGTGGCAAGTACAGTTCCTAAGATCAATTGCCTCTTTTATTATGATGATGATGATGATGATGATGATGATGATGATGATGATGACGGCGATGATGATGATGTTACTATTGCCTGCAGTCATGTGGCATCTGATCCTATCAGATCTCGGAAGCTAAGCAGGGTCAGGCCTGGTTAGTACTTGGATGGGAGACCGCCTGGGAACACTAGGTGCTGTAGGCTTGGGAGACGAACCTGACAACCCACTCCCAAAAAATAATTAGCCATTGAAAACCCTATGAACAGCAGAGAAGCATGGACAATAGTGTTTCATCTGTTGTCCGTAGGGTTGCTATGAGTTGGATACTGACTCAATGGTGGCACCTAACAACAGCAACAACAATACTATTGTTATTATTATTATTATTAGTGGTACTTAGAAGTTGAACTCAGGGCCTTCCACATACTTTGCAAGTGCCTCATCACAAGGATGCACCCCCAGCCCACTTTTAAAATTTTTTATCCTGAGACAAGGTTTTGCTAAGTTATGCAGGCTGCCTTTAGCCATGAAACTGTGACCCTCCTTCCCCGGCCTCCTGAGTCACTGGAATTACAGGCATGAGCCACAATGCCCAGTATCCATCCTCTCTTCCTTCCTTTCTTCCTTCCTTCCTTCCTTCCTTTCACTGACAAAATATTTCTCCCCATAACTCCCTTTCCCCTCACTCTACCCCTTAAATCACAGCATATCTTCTTCTAGAAGTTTTAAAATGCCAGAGCATTTGAGTCTATACCCTCATTCAATTATCTTTCAATACAAATGAACCAGATTGAATGGTATGATAGACAATAAAGAATCCATTTATTTGTTGTTCCTTCCCTCCAATTTTAGCAAAATAACTCAGATCCTGTTTTCTTTAACTTGTAAAAATAAAAAATAAAAAAAGTCATCTCCCAGAGTTCAGGAACTTCAGAGTCTCCTATGCCAGCTTTAATGCAGGTCCAGTTCAAATATTCTTTTCCTTGTGGCTCTGTCTACTGCAGGGCTGGCTCAATGGATGGTTTTAACAATAGTTTTATTTTTCCCCTACTGTGTGAAAGTTTAACTAAAACAGATTAATAAATGAGGGTTGACTTAAAAAATTAGAAAGTGATAGTCAGTTCCCCTGGAGCAAGCTTTATGTAGGAGCTCACATCATTGACTGTGGCTGACTGTAGGTTTTTCAGTAACTCAGTGATATATCTTAGAAACATGTGGTAGCTTTGAATGGACAAGTCAATCAATTTTTTAAACTCAGCAACGAATTTTTTCTGGTAATCAGAGAGTATGTCTGAAAAATCCTGAAGTTTAGATTTGAACTGCTGGTGGTAATCAGAAATGATTTCCTTCATTGCAGTGGCCCAGCCTTTAATTATTTCCTGAGCAGTGGTCGAAAGCTCTGCAATCTTCTTTTTCCCTTTTCCATCAGCATCAGCGAGGATGCTAAGATATTCGTGGATATCTCTGTACACAAATTGCTCGACTTGGGTTGAGAACTGGGAAGCAAAGCCAGCAGCACTGGCCGTATAATTGGAATGGAAGTCCTTAAGGAGAACTATAAGGTTCTTGATCAGGTTGACTATTTTTTCTTCAAGGTTATAATATTTCACTGTCCAGCTGACAAGACTTGGATCAAAATATTCTACACGAAGAGCCTCTATGTACTGATGGATCTGCTGGAATTCTTGAGAAGCCTTCTGAAATTTGCTTTGAACAAATTCACTGATCTGACTGAGGTTAGGGTATAAGCTTTCTTTCAGGATTCCAAAAACATTTGGGATATATGTGTCGAATTTTGTGTTGATCTCATGTTGGATATCATTAATGAGATAAGTCAACTGTGTCTCTTTTAGGTTTTTAATTTTCTTTTCTAGATCTTGGAAGGCATTTTGTAAAAAAATCTGAAAGTTACTTAGTATCTCTGTAAAATTCATAGTCTGGAGGTTATTAGCTATTTGTTGGGCTTCATCAGATAGAGATTCTAATTGTTTCCTATAGTCTAGAATTATATCTGTTAGTTTATAGCCCCTTGAATGAAAAGGAAATTTAATCTTTAGGTCCTTGATTAAGTCAGATTTCTCCACTAGGTCTTGAACATATAAAAGCAGTTTTTCTAAGGTGTTATGGATACGGGAACATACCTGGGTCAGTGCCTTCCCTGCTTCTCTCATGACCACAGGGTAGAGCTCATCTCCAGTGTATAACCCTGCTTTCCCTGGGAGAGGAAACCTGGTGGACTTCAGGAAGTCAATGGATGCATCAGTCAGATGCTTGACTCCCATATGGTACTCCTGAGTAAGTTGTAATAAGCCATCAAACACCTTATCCTTGAGCCCCTGGGAAATGGCTTGGCCCTCCTGAGCCAACAGTTCCTGGTATAGATTCTGGGCATTGTTCTTCCACACCTGGTAGGTTCTTGTGGTGCTGCTGGCTGCTCTCTGGAGTCCCATGTCCATCTGGTCAATTTGCCTCATGGCGCCTTGATAGGCCCACTCAGCATTGTTCTGCAGACTTCTCCTTAGCTCTGAAGAAGCATCTCCCAGGTTGAATCCTGTGTACTCTCGGTGGTACTTGTTGATATAGTCATAAAAAGCCTCTGTGGCCTTAGGCACATTGCCTTCTAGAGAGCTTAGTAATCTGGAAGCTGCTTCTTCTTCCCAATTAAATTTGATCTGAAATTTCTTATCAGATTTCTTATACTTCCACTCGGTATTGAATATGTTGAGTTTTTTATCTGGAGAGGACTAAAAGCAGCAAAACAACAACAACAAAACAACCAAACCAAAAAGCAAACAAAAAAAGATAAAAAGAACATGTTTTCAATTACTCTGATTACACAATATACTCCACTAAAACTTCATTAGCAGTTAAAAGTAAAGATCAGAGGAGCTTTCATATTCTGAAGGGGATTTATTTTTCATATGTCAGTGCATGTGTTTGTTTTATGGTTAAACAAGCCCACTGTTGTTAACTTCTCTTTATCACAAGCCCCAGAAAGGATTAAAAAAATATGCATGGCATTTATACAGTGACACTTAACATCAAGGCCTTCCTGGGACTGAAAACTGGAGAAGGGGGAGGAGAAAGGAGGAGAAAGAAGAGGAAAGGAAGGAAGAGAAAGGAAAAGGCACATTTGAGGAATGAAGATGTAGCAAAGAAAGGAAAAAGACCAGAGCCCATCTGGCAGAGACCAGAGTACCAATTTTACTACTCATTCTCCAAACCTATGAGAAACTTTAGTTTTAGGTCTCCCCTTCTGGTCATGACATCTTTGCTTTGGCCCTGGCAGAGCTTATAAATGACAAAGGAGGAATTTGATATTTCTCATTGCACAATTTCATGGTGGGGAAGAATCTTGATGCCTCCAATATTTCTAAAACCACAATTTGAAAAAAATGTACTCTGCATATGGCAGAGCTTGCCTATGAGCCAGGTGATGAGGCATAACCCTCAGCTTTCTAGATTTGCCTGTATCAACTGGCCTCTGATCCTGTCTGATCTGGGAAGCTAAGCATGGTTGGCCTGGTTAGTCCTTGAATGGGAAGACCATCTGGGAATACCAGGTTCTATAGGCTTGGGCGAAGGACGTGGCAGCCGAATCCCAAAACAATCAGCCATCAAAAACCCTATGAATAGCAGAGAAGCACTGACATAGTGGTGGGCATGGTAGTGTCAGGTAGTGTTTCGTTATGTTGTTCATAGGGTCACTATGAGTTGTGCCCTACTGGATGGCACCAAACAACAATAGCAATAAAATGAAGAGTGCTAATATGGTGTCATGCATGCAGCCATAGCCCTGTGGCATCCAATCCCATCAGATCTCGGAAGCTAAGCAGGGTCAGGCCTGGGAACACCAGGTGCTATAGGCTTGGGAGACAGACGTTGCAACCCACTCGCATAAAACAATCTGCCATTGAAAACCCTATGAACAGCAGAGAAGCACTGACAATAGTGTTTTGCCTGTTGTATGCAGGGTCCCTATGAGACAGATACTGACTTGACGGCAAGTAACAACAATATGATGTCATGGTTGAGTCTAATAATTAAACTCAGTGAAGGACTCATTGTAATATTTTCTAGAGAATAGCTCCTCAGCAAAGTTCAGCTTGCTCACCACCTGTCTTTCACCTAGTTAGAGAATTGTCTGAAAGAATTGTTTTGAAGTGAATGTATCCAGCCTAATTCTCTAGTTGTTGTTGGGCATGTGCAACCCATTAGATGGGACTCACCTGAGGGCGGAAGTAGACATTCCACTTTATGCTATGGTTACCTTCTTTGCCCAAATCCAGGCCCACAGTGCCTATGGCTGGGGAGGCTGCTGAGGAGGACAGTTTTTCTTCATCTTCCTGGTAGTACAAGTGGAGCTCAGTGAATGCAGGGCTAGTGATGTCGAGGCGAGCCTCCCCCTGCCAGGTCCTGTAAGGAGAAAGCAGATAAGTTGTAAGGAGAAGGATACAGTGATGGCAAACTTCACAATAATTTTTGAAAAGGGATGGATTTCGAGTAAAAGTTTAATACCAAAGTCCATCATAACTTCCATCTTCATTATATTCTGCACTGAAGTCATGATGTGCAATTATCCCTCTGATCTTATAGATGAACTTGCCATCTTCAATTTTGTGTGTCCCCACAACTGTAGAAGAGATATTTTATATTTCATTAGGTGAATAACTATGGGATATAAATACTTTCATTATGAAAACTAGGAGGATTTTATCCTAATCAAACACAAAATTTATGTACTTAAAACATGAAATGTGAAGTCTGGTGGATTTTTTTTAAGTAAATAAAATGTTTGAGGGGTTTTCTGAGGATTGAACCTGGGGCCTCACACAGTCTACTACTGAGCTATACCCATTGCCCTATAGTTTGTTAAAAATAAGTATAAGATTTCTTTTTTGGTACTAGGGGGCTGAACCCAGGGTCTTTTGCATAGTTTTCAAGTGCGCTACCACTGAGCTGCACCCCCAGACCTTTTTAATTTTTTAATGTTGAGACAGGATCTTGGTAAGTTTCACAGGCTGCCTCTGGCCTCAGACTTAAGATCCTGTTGAGGCTGCCTCCAGTGTTGCTGGCGTGTGCCACCACTTCTGGCTTATATATAAGACATTATTGTCCTGAAATCATTATAGAAAAACCTTTTTTCTTTAAATGTTTTCTTCTTCAATATCAACAGACTTTTCTGCAGTTTGGTTTTCACATGTGGGGAATGTATATGTATTTTCTCTTTTAAATTTTGCTTTGGAGAGTAATTAGCCTCTAGTTATAACTAACTACATGGTTATTTACCCACAACTCTAATTGGAAACATAGTATCTAGGAGAGGAGGCAAGACATTTCCTTACCATTTAGGTCATGTTCCAGGAACTGTAAAGTTGAGCTGCATGTAGAATCCAGGAATGTTTCGACATGATCTCCTTTGTTTTTCAAACCAGCACTCCAAGTGGCATTATACAGGGGGGAGGTTACCCCAAAACGTGCAGTCAGTGCTCCAAAAAATGGAATAAAAATTCCAACAGGTACACACAATTTAAAGGAAGGAATCTCAATAGTTTGTTCAGACAGGGTGATGGTAGGCAAATCGAAATCTGCAATCATCTTGGCCATCTCGTTTAGATCCAAGACAGCCCTGCCAAGTGAAAGACTTTTTGGAAGAGTAAACTGGGACACAGTTAACTGAGTTTCAGGCACAGTTATCTCAAAAAAGGGAACTGAGGAGTCTTCTGGTTCTGAGTATTTTGTTAACACATCAACTTTGGGGAATTTTAATTCAGGCAGTATTGGTAGGTTGAGGGCAAATGGTGAACTACTTAACTTCTTATAGATTTTAATTCCATGAGAGTCAAGTTTGTAGGGTGGAACCTGAAGATCTGTAAATGGGATTTGGAATGTAGGTGTGACAACTGAATTTAGATCATTTAGTTTTAGCCCTGGGATAATGAATTTATCAGCCAGTTCTTGCACAGGAACAGAGAAAGAATAGCCATTGGGGCTTTTGGTGTATACAAGAGAAGTTGAAGCATGAAGATACTGTCTCTTGCCAGGGCTGGTGGTGACATCAAGTTTTAGGAGGTCCTGTAAATTCTTGCTATACAGTGAAAGGATATTTTTAAGGTACCATAATTGTCCTTCTAAGGATCCTGCAATGTCAAGACGTGCCTCTTCTTGGTCATTGGAAAACTGTACATTGTTCAGGAGAGCATCCTGATGAACTTTGACCTCACTTTTCCAGCTGACCTTCTGGTTCTTAGTGTTTGCATTCAGAATCACTTCCTGGCTAAAGTGATGGATGTCAAGGAGGGAACTGGGTTGACTTGCATGAACGTGGACAAGTGTAGAGACTGTCCAAGGGGAGAGTTCCAGGCTGGCTTTGCTTGTATGTTCTCCTTGTGTGAAAAAGAGGCTCCCTAGCTGTAACTGGTTTTTAGTATGGTGTTCCCAGATGGTATACATGCGTTGGAGAGTGGCTTCTCCAGCAAAATTTTCTTTTACTTCAAGGTTCCAGATACCATCAACTTTGGAAGCCCCTTGCAGCTTCACAGAAGACTGGCTACCCTTGGAATTCAGGTAAGTGCTGGCCTCACTGGCAAAATTTCCTGAATATTCCTGTGAAAAGATCCAACCCTTGATATTTCCTTTGGAAGATGACTCAATGGAAAAGTAAGAGGTGAGGCTTTCTAAGCTGAGCTTGTGGTCAATGGCCCCTTTAGCAGTAGAGTATGGCTTTGAAGACCTGAAGTCATACTTTAATTCAATGGATGAAGAGACAGTTGGTTTTGACTTGGTATTTCCATTAAGTTCTTGCTTGAAATTCATTCTCAAAATTGGAATGCGGAGGTTTGCTGTTGTTGTCACTGATGCTTCTGCATTTTTCTTGGTTAAGCTAATGGTGCTGTCATGACTGCCTTCCAAAAATTTGTTACTCAGAGACAGAGCTGTGGCTAACTTCAGCCCTCTTTTCCTTGTCAGGCATGAAGTGCCCTCTAATTTGTATTGTAGTGTGTCAATGACGAATGAAGAGGAAGAGAGGAAATGAGCAACAATATCTGATTTGTTATAAAGTCCAATGTTGGTATTCAATGTGATAACACTTGATTTAAAAGAAAAATCATAGGTAAGGTTGCCCATGGCTGGTATAAAAATATTGTTTATGGTACTCAGTTCCTTGATATCTGGGAGAGAAAGCTTGAGTAAGTTCCTAGGGACACGAAGGTCTGGCAGTTCAAGGGATGGCAGAACTAATGTGTATGAAGGCACATAGAAGCTAGAACCCAGGATGGTGAAATTTGGGGTACTGACTGCTTTGGGGATCACATAATTGGAGGCCATTGTCTCTACTATGAGTGGAGACACTTCAATGTTGACAGCTGGAATGGTATATCTAGGGGTTTGAAAGGTCCTGGGGGAGTTGTTGAGGGATTCTTTAACTTTGTACTTGTCAAACTTAATTTTCACTTCATTATAGGATGTGGTGAGAAAATGCAATGCATTATCTCTGACTTTCTCAAAATGCTCTTCCAAAGAATTGACATTCTGACTGATAAATTCATAAAACACACCCAGAGGAATTGCGATGGAATGCTTGTCTTTGTTTTTCTTATATTGGGCCTTTATACTTAAATCAAATGATTGCTTTGTTGTCTTCAAGAATTCCTTTAAGCCTGTTTCTTCCCATATGGAGAAATCTTTCAGCGGGGGAGTTGTGAGTGTTGTGTATGGTAGATTCATTTCAGGAATAGTCAAAGGACAGTTTAAGAAATCCAGGTTGGCATCTCCATTGATTCCTACGTGGGCTTCAATACTATTCACATTGTTCATAGCAGAGAAACTTTGATTGTACTTGTACTGATTGAATCTCACACTTGCTTGCCAACCTGCTTGCTGGGCATGAGGACTTAGAAACAGTACATAGTTATTCAGGAAGTCTATCTTGCCTGTCAACTTCAATGGAAAACTAACCTTCAAATTCCCTTCATTATTTGTGGACGCACTAATCTCAAATGGCCGCACTGAAAAGAAAAGAGAATTTCTCAATGTTCCAATAACTTTCCCATTTAAGTGAGCATTGTGGTTGCCAGTTATTTCTGCCTTCCCTTCTCTGAGCAGTGTTGTGCCTTTAGCAGCTAGAACACTGCGGCCCACATGCTGGGATTCAACTTCGGATTGAATTTCAAACTTCGAAAAGTTTAGGAAGGCAGATTCATAAGCCAAGTTTTGGGTTACTCTTAGGTGTTTGCTGTTGACCTTATTGGATAATCCAAAGGAAGTGATGGGCCCTTCCACCGTGAAGCTAACCTGTGATTCATGTGTTCCCTCATCTGAGGAGTCTGGACAGGCCCATTTCCATGACCCTGTTCCAGAAGAAGTCCATGCTATGTGTCCAGCTTCCAACAATGTCTTGATTTCATTGTCCAGGTCAGCCTTACTAGAAAAGCCCAGCTTGGGGATGTTCAATTTGTGGAAGTACTTGGTGTGGCTGTCCAGAGTAAGCTGATTGTTTATCTTGACAATCACACCATTATTAAGCTCCAGTGTATTTTTTTCCGTATGTAAACTTGCCATTGTATCTGATTTTCCTTCAATGGTATTTCTAGAAAATAGTATTTTACTCCCATGCTCCATTCTCAGGTACTTGCTGGAGAAGTTCAGGGATTCCTTCAGAACCAGTGGGTTAATCTTTGGCTCTAAGAGTTGTGCATTTGCTTGAAAATCAAAATTGAGAACTTCTAACTGGGACTCTCCTTTAGCAGTGACGGAAGCTGTGATCTCTGCTTTGTTCTCTGAAGTAGTTACATTCTGTATGTCAGCATTTGCATCTAATGTGAAAAGAGGAGACTGGATTTTCAAAATGCTACTCAATTTGCCAAAAGCAGGTATTTCCATGGTGTGTGAGATGCAGGGAAGCTGGAATTCTGGAATTTGGAGGTCAGGAACTTGAAAATCCTGAAGGTTGAGATTTGGGATTACAAATTCTGGAATTATGATTTCTGGTAAATGAAAGTCTGGCAGGGTGAGTCCAGCTAGAGTGATGTCCCCCATCTCCAGATCCCTCAGATAGACTTCTGGAACTGGCCACTGCAGCTCGCTGCTTAGCATTTGGTCAATAATTCTGATGATCTTTACTTTTATTTCTACCAAGTCAATTGTAAAGGAAGGGATGTGGAAGGTGTTGAGGATAGTAAATTCTGGCGTGGAAAACCTGGATGGGATTTTTACATCTTTCAACTCTTTGAAGTTTATATGAACTGATGGAATCCTCAAATCTGTCAGGGGGACTATGAAGGCAGGAGTCTGGAAGGTAGCTTCCTGGAGAGCATGAAGAATGACCTCAGAGGCAGGCAGGGTCCTAAGAATGGTCTGGATTTCAGGAACAACGAACCCTTGTTCTACCCATGGTATTACATTTTCAGCCCAGTTTTGGATAGAATACTGCTTTGCAAAGTCAGTAAGGTTCTTAGAAGCAAGAATCCACCAGTCAGAAATATAGGTGACCAGTGTACTGTAAACTTGGCCTATCAGAGCCAGATATCGCTCAAGTTCCCACTGAATGTCCATTTGATAAATTCGGTCTCGAATATCTTCTAGAGTGTCTTGGAATTGGGCTTTCACGTGAACCAAAGGTGCAGAATTGAATGCATCCTGTAACCAATCAATGAACAAGGTTATTTTCATGTCCTTTAGCCTTTCCAGACAGTCTGAGACAATGGCATTGATGTCCTCTATGAACAGTTTCAACATTTCAGCTTTCTGTGGTAGATTCAGAGCCTGAATTTCACCATTGATTCTCTGAGTCACCTCACGGATTTTGTTGTTGGTTTCATCTACAAACTGGTGGTAATCAAATGCTTTTAAGTTTTTTACTAACATGTCAAGCAATCTGTTTACTTCTTCAATGAATTTTTCAAAAGACAATGATTTAAGCTGTTGGACAGCATCATCAATAAACCCAACCAATTTTTTATAGTAATCTTTTATCTCAATTTGTTGTAGGATGCTACTCAGTTTCTGAACAGCCTCCTTCAGCTTATATTGGTGGGCCAACTTTACTGATTTATCCATTAAGACCTTGATTTGTTGGTCTATTTCATATTTTTTAATTAACTCAGGTACTATGGATCTAAAAGCATTGATTTTCTCAGTTACTTCAAAATCTTCAATAAAATTCATCATAAAGTATTTGACATACTCAATAATGCCATTTATTCTTTGAAAAGGAATTATAGTTCTCAGTTTATCTAAAACCACTCTGACATCAGTGGCCTTGACCTGTTGTTTTAAATTTGTGGCAATCTGCTGAATATCTGTATCTTGAATCTGTGTTCTGAGCTGCTGCAATTTTTCTTGAATCTGGATTCTGATTTGATATTTAGTATCCACATTTTGCATCCAAGATGCAGTACTACTTCTGATTTTGTTAAAATCAATATTTTCAATAAACAAAAGTAGATGATGGATTGTTTTCACTAGATTTACACGGATATGGTAATGTTCATCAAGAATTTTTAATCTTTTAATGATTTGGTCAATAATCTTAGCAATAGCTATTTTAAAATCATTTGGATCATAATTATCTTTAATATACTGATCAAATTGTATCATATACGTCTGAAGTTGAGAGAGTTTTTCATTAAAGTTGATTTTGGCATTATTCAATGCAATTTGTACATCATTTTCTGTAATTCCATAATTTTCTGTGAATGCAGTTAGTTTCTCCTTGGCACTGGAAACTTGTCTCTCCCAATTGAATGAATTCAGATAATCATTAACTTGCTGTGGGAGTCTGCCCAGGGCTGCTCTGTATTTCCTTACGAATTGATCAATATCAATGTGTTTTAATTCTGTCTGCATGGTTTCCAGTGCAGCTATAATTACTATTCGATTCCTGTCCAAATATTCTGGCAGAGTTTTAAAGAATGGGATGCTGATGGCGTGAACATCTTGATTCTTGTCATACTTTATAAAAGCAACAATTGTGAATTCTTGGGGCTTGTCAACAGCATCTTGCATCTCTAAGGCACGAAGGACATTGATGGGCTCACTGAGTAAAAATGGCACATTAATTGGGGAGTCTAGCGTAGAGAGGTCAGCCAGGGCTCGTCCGCTAAACTCCATACCAATTTTGTCTTTAGTGTTGTAAGCTTCAAAGTCTTGGCTGTACTCATTACTGTTCAATTGGGTCTTGAATTTCCAGGTGCTTGTCTGCTCAGCCGGAGTAAGCAGGGCATTGACTTTGTGATCAAGAGCCGTACTGATGCTTTTCCTGGACATGAGGTTGTGACTTGTGGATCCTTTGTAATCATGAGAAAAGGTAAGGGCCAGCGGTTCTGCTTTCAACAGGAATTTACTATAGAGTTGCCCAGTGTGTTCTCCCCAGAGAGCTAGTTTCCCATTGCCATTTGTATGTGCATCGATGGTCATGGTAAATGGAGCCATAACAGAGTGGAAAACATTGCTGAAATGCAGCGAGTCTGAATTAAAGTTTGTACTGATGTCAACAGAGGAAGCCAGCCCAGCAATGTCTGTGTTCAGCCGATGGTTAAGCTCTGCTCCCTGAATCCTAGCTACGGTATCGGCTTTATAACTTGCTGATAAGCCAGCGTAAGAAATGGTGTAGATGTGTTTTATTTCATTATTTTGGAAGGCTCCTTTTAGGTTACCAGCCACATTCAGCTTCAGGGGTTCCAGCCGTAATTTTCCACTGCTGGTCAAATCTAGAGCACTGTATTTCAGGTCATTGTTCAAAGTAGTTACAAGAGAGTAGGGCTGTAGCTGTACATTAAAATTCTGCTTGTAAAACTTATCGGGGCTATACATGTTGTCAAGTTTTGAAGAGAAGTCCAGTGATAAACCTGCAATGTTCAGACTGTTTGTATAGTCAAGCCTCATTTCAGCATATGAGCCCATCATATCATTTGAAAGCTTCAGTCCTTCTTGGCTAATTTTGAAGTTGAAAAGGTTTTTGCTGTCAACACCCAAAATCATGGCCTCATATACACTTCCCAAGGATACCTCTGTGAGGGCAGCTTTTCCATCTAGGCTGAATTTTGCATGGTGTTCCCTGAAGCGGCCATTCATTGTTAATTTCATGGATCCCCCCGAGAGGCCAAGCTCCCCATTCACCTCATTCTCTAGCAACAGGGGACTGTACCTCAAATTGGTCGTTGCACTGGTGGATACTCCATCTCGTGCAATCCTTAGTGTTGCCTTGTAAGCGCCAGTATTAATTTTATCAGTGCCTAAGATGTCAGCGTTTAATTCAACACCATGGGAATTTAGTGATCCAGAAAGGAGAGCGAAGAACCTCAAGGATTTGTAATCAGCCTGATACTCAGAACGAAGCAAGGCGTTTTGCCTAGAGAAGGTCAGATCCATCTTGTTAGAAGTGGCAAAGTTCTCATATTTTCCATTGCTGTCAGATTTCAGAGTCAGTTCATATTTCTCATACTTTAGGGAAGCAGTATTTCTGAAGAGACCGCCCTGTAGATCAGAGGTGGAGGTGAGCCACAGGGCTCCATCCTCGTATGTTCCCTTTATCTGATTGATGCCTTGAAGATAGGAGGAGTTAAACCTCAGGTTGGACTCTCCACTCAGCTGGCCAGTGATAAGATCCTTCTGAAAAGACAGGCCATAGGTGCCTTTAGCATAAAGTGAAGAGGCTGCCAACTGCCCATCAACTTTGATGTCATTGACATACAAATGTTGTTTCTTTTTGGAGTCCAAATGAACTGAAGCAGACATCTGTGGTCCCCAGGCACTAGATGCATCGAATGTCAGTAAACCTTTTGAGGCTGGATTGTTTCCCACTTTTTCTACATGGCTGAATTTGATATTTGAATCTAGAAATTTGTGGTGTAGAGATCCATCGCATGATAATGTGAACGTATCCCTATGGTCGTACGTTGTTTCTCCAGATCCTAACATAAAAATGAAAGATACTGGTTAAATTAAGTAATAATTTTCCATAAGAATCTCTAGGTTGAAAGTCTTCAAATGACAAAGTCTCTTTTATCTAGGTCAGCTGTTCAATAGTCTCCTCATCTATAAGGCACACATAAAATTTGCTATCAAAAGTCATTTATCCAGGAAATTTCCCTGACCACCACAGACCTTGTTGGGCTCCCTTGTAGGGTGCTTCCACTGTACTGCATATGTATATAGCCTATCATAGTATTTCTCATACCAAATTATAATTGCTGGTTATACAACTGCTTCCTTTGTTGCTGCTTGGGAGCATATTTAATACACGTTTAAATACATGTACATGTATTAAATAATGAGCTGGGGTTTAGCAGAGTTGGTAGGGTGCTGCTCTGTTCTCTCCAAGGCCCCAGGTTCAATCCCCTGCACCACAAAACAGAAGGACTTGGCAATCCACTCATGAAATAGCCATCAAAACCCCTATGAATAACAGAGAAGCATTGACATAGTGACAGGCATGGAATGTTGGGTAGCGTTTTGTTCTGTTGTACATAGGGTCACTATGGGTCAGACTCAACTCAATGGCACCTAACAACAACAAAATGTATTAAATATGTTTAATAAGTATTTTTATTAGTTGAGTGAATAGAAAGAGTTCCAAGTAGCAAGGAAAATATCTGTAGGAAAGCCTGAGTCCTTTCCTTCTTCAAGGAGGCTATCCTATCAGAGCATGCAGTGAATTAACACTGTGTACCCTTTACCTAGCCTGCAGCCATAGCCCTGTGGCATCCGATCCCGTCAGATCTCAGAAGCTAAGCAGGGTCGGGCCTGGTTAGTACCTGGATGGCAGACTGCCTGGGAACACCAGAAGCTGTAGGCTTGGGAGAAGGACCTGGCAACCCTCTCCCAAAAATCAATCTGCCATTGAAAACCCTATGCACAGCAGAGAAGCACTGACAATAGTGTTTCTCATTGTACAGAGGGTCGCTATGCGTCGGATACTGACTTGACGGCACCTAACAACAACAACAACAACCCTTTACCTGAGCATGGCTCACCTTGTACATTGTAGGAAAGCAGGTCAACTACAGAGTCAGCCTTCACATGGTACCGAGCCTGAAGGCTAAAGTGGTCTCTGCTGGTGTTGCCACCAGTGTAGGAGGCAGACCAGTTGTACAAGTTGCTGTAGACATTTGTGGAAATGTCTAGAACACCCAAGAGAGGCACTCGCAGTTGATACAACTTGGGGATTGTAAAAGTTGGGACCCGGAACTCTTGAGATGGCAGGTGGAATCCCACAGACTTGAAGTTGAGGGCTGGTGTCCTAATAGTTTCTAGCATCTTTAGATCTTTGGAAGATTTGCCACCAAAAGGCAAAGGAATCTCAATTTTTACACTGTTCTTGTTCAAGGTATATTTGATGCGGCCATCACTGAAACGAACAACAAAGACAATGTTTCTGAAGTCAGACATCAAGAACTGAAATCTCTCTGAATCTAACCTTCCAGTGTTGCATCTTCCCCACTACCAAACCCACTCTGTGCTTCATATTGTGCTAGTCCCTGTGGCTGGATCTCTTTGCTTTTTCCTCTATCTGCCAAACAAACTCTCTCAAACCCTTCCAAGAGCCATCCCTTATTGTTACCATCCCACCTAAGTCATAGCTATTTTCTCTCATTCTTATAGTGGCACCTCAATCTTGGACACTTGTGTCAAAGAATATGTCCTAATTATGTTTATATAGTTAGCTGTTTGTTCATTTTTTGGTGTCTTCATGGTACCTTCATGGGGAAAAGATTATACTAGTCTCTATCTTCTCGCTGCACCTCACCTACTCCAGTATTTTATGGCAGACACTTGATATTTGCTAAACTGAATTTGCTAAACTTAACATGGGGAAAGAACACAAATGTGAGTCAATAAACTTGGGTAATTGTTCCAGCTTCCACTAATTACTGTTATCTTAGCTTCTCTGAGTCTCTCTAACATTATCTGCAAAGTGATGACCATAGTACCCTTTCTGCTTCCACCCCAGAGGTGGCCTTGCAGATCAATTTAGACAAAGTACCTAACCATGATTTCTTTTAAATACTGTGCACATAAATGATAATTATGAAAACTTATAAAAATAAAGGGGTTGGGGTTTGGCTCAATTGGTAGAGTGTGGCTCTTCACTCTCTGAGATTCTAACTCCAGCACTGCAAAAATGGGAGAAAGATCTGGCAGCACACTCCTGAGACAATCAGCTATTGAAAACCCTATGAATAGCAGAGAAGCACTGACATAGTGCTGGGCATGCCAGAGTGTTAGGGAGTGTTTTGTTGTGTTGTACTTAGGATTACTATGAGTCAGATAAAAATAAATAGAACAGTGGGGTTTAACTGTCCTAAATTAACAAATTTTATACTGTATTACTGTAAAAGAGGTTGGATGGTGCCTATCCAGGACCCCCATATTCAGCAGGAGGATGGATGATGTCCACTAAGCCTCTAATTCTGAGGTCCTGAAACACCAGTAGTGAAGGAAGTTTCCTGGGTTCTGTGAAGCTATCATCCTTTTATCTTTAGTAATCTGTGTCCATATAGGGCTTTGGTAGACTTCAGCCTTTTCATGGTAGTCTGGTATATTAAATTTTGTTGTTCAACCATAGAATAAATAACAGCCCATATGACACAGATGGCTTATTTTTTTAACTTTGAGGATAATACAGAGATCAATTTAGAAAAAGACTATGTTCCTCTCAGCTCATGCTCTGATTTTTTTTTTATTTTCATGAAGTAAAGCAATCGATGTATTACATATATGTACACACACATATATGTATGTATATATATGTTTATGTATATATATGTGTATGTGTATGTATGTGTGTGTATGTATGTATATATACATATATATATTTAAATATAGAAATTGACTGAGCAGTTTTGAATCTGCATTTCCTATTAAGTTGTACTGATCAACTGAACATCTCTCAGAATGCTGCCTTGATTTGATGCTCGGTGGCTGTTCTGACCTACTATAGCTCAATGACAAGCCTATGGTCAATAATCCATCTAGCTCCTCTTGAAGTCTTTGTAGTTACACAAGAATGGGTATATCCTGGCCTTGAACAAAGGGGGTACTTACTTTTAATGGAAGAAAGGTGAATGCCTTTGAAATTCAGATTATAATGAATAAAACATCATGGAGGAAAGGATCAGAATCACCCAATTATTTGCTTAGGTTGTTCCTGAATGGATCAGTGTTACTTTAGCAAATGATGCTTAATAATGCAAAAATACCACAATGTTTATGCTAGAGCTATTTATCTTTGTAAAGTACTTAAACCATTTCTCATAACAAATTTAAATAGAAAGTCTAAATTATACTCAATATTCCACTTATTTTGCATGGTTTGATGGAGACACTTTCCCGATTTCTTCTTTTACCTTTTTAAGAAGAGGTTGTCTGGGATATGGAAGTCTGATAATCTCATTTTCTGGAGGCTCAACTCCATTAGGCCATTGAGATGATCTTTCAAAGTCTGGGCATAAGGAAGACCCCTGGAGGCCTTCTGAAGCCATGTGTTTGTTTCCTACAAAATGAGAGAAGATTTTTAGCACAAGTAATGGGCCTTGATGGGCCTCAAAGTATAATTAACATTGGCTGATAATCCATGTTTAACAGGTCAATTATTGAGTAGGGTGATACACTAAAAGTTAAAAATAAGTTAAAGAAAATTATGAATTTTGGTTGCCACTCACTGATCTTTCTCTGTATTTTATAAAAATAATCTATAACATAGTTAGATCCCTAGTCAGTGTCCTGAAGCTTTCTTTGGTGCCTGTATGTGCAGCAAACTCCTCTGCTTAGCAGCATTCATTTGGTATCGATCTCACGCAGTTTTGTGAAACTGGTTTATCCAGCCATGCAGGATGTTTCCTTTATGCATCTTTGGATACTCTCCTGCATCTAACTCAGAAATGAAGATGTAATTAACATGTATAATCATGTATTTATTTTGCTGGCTGATTAATACTTACAGCTATTAACTTGGAACCCACGTGTCGGAAAGTCATGTCTGTGTGAGGGACATTTTGATCCAGGAGACTACTGGCATGCATATGCAAGGTTCTAGGATAATCAGAGATATCCACATGGAAATTGGAAGCCATTTTTTTTGGATCCACATTGGAGCCTGTGTTCCACTCAAATTCAATCTTCTCATCATCTGAAAATGCACATGGGAAATGGCTGTTAGTGGTACTAAGTCAGGTGAGAACCACAGCTCCCACCAGCTACATTCAAGTTCTAGCACCCTTGGAAATGCTCATGTGCAGGAAGAGGCACGTACCATAACGCCATGTCACCCTCTTAGAAATTGTCGAGCCATAAGCTGTAGCAGATGAGTCCATTTGGAGGAGCATTTTGGTGGATGACCAGTGAGTGTGGATCTCACTCCTGGCTTCTGCTTGTAAACGGGGTATGGAAATAATGCCTTTGACTTTGCCTTCAGTCTTCATGTCACAACTATTGCAAAGGGAATCAGTTGGCATAAATGATTTTGTTCATTTCATGGAGATCCATGGGATTCAAGAGTTCGGAGTTTTATTTTTGGCAATTAAAAACAAGACACATGAGTGGATCAGAGACATGATCATAGATAAACTCACTAACTCTAAAGCCAACATTCAGCATAAATTCAGCTCTTTGCAGGAAGGCCTGGGGGACAGATAAGCTTTTTGAAAACTGTTTCCATGCTGCTCTGCTATTTACTAGCTCTCTGGTGTTTTCCCAGTGATTGAACTGCTCTGGGCTACCATTTCCTTGTCTATAAAACAGGGAAACAGAACTGAGATAATTTTTTAATGCACCCAGTGCAGTATTAGATAAATGGATCATAAATGCCTGATGAATAGTAGGAAGATGCAACTGAATAGGTGCAGAGGGCCAAAGTCTTGAAGGCTCCATTCCCCACTGGGATTGTAGACCAGGGATGCACCTGGCTTGGTCAGACCTATGACTGGAGAAAGAAGAGAAATAGTCACCAGGGACTAAGCTTTCCTTACCTTACATGGCCTGTGAGAGCAACCTCAGTGACTTTCTTATTCTGAATGTGCAGGTTGAGCTTGTAAGATTTTTTGTCCTTGGCAGATTCATCACTAAGTCTTAGGATTGTCCCAAGGTCAACATCAAAATCTGGAATTTGGATTTCACTGGATAAAGTCCTACTTCGCCGATTATACTTGAACATCATAGTAGCCTCAGTAGGCCTCACACCTGATAGTGTACAAGAGAGTCAAGAAATGTGTTAAAAGGCTGTTTTGGAAAAGGAAGCAGAAGAAAAAGCAGTGAAGCCCTAAATGCTCAATGTACTTCAATGAGGACACAGTTCAGGATTTTACCTTATGTTTTTAACTCAGTAGTGTTCATCCACACACTTAATTTGGAAGTGTCTACCAATGGCCTATTGTGTGCTAGGCACTTCTCTTAGCACTAGGGGGTCCTGCTCTTGTGGAGCTCACCTTCTAGCGGAGGGTGTACAGACAATAAACAAATCAATTACCTACATCAGATGGTAATAAATGCCATGAAGAAAAGTAAAGAAAACTGATCATGAGGATAAAAGAGAGGGATAGAAGAGGTGTTACTTCATATGTGGTGGTCACAGAACTTCTCTCAGCCAAAAGGACATGGGGGCAGGGTCACAATGCTGTGAGGGGCAGAGCTGTACTGAGTTCTGGGGGAGCACTCCAGGCAGAGGGTCAGACATGCAGAAGCTCTGAGATGGGGAAACACTCTGCATGTTCAGAGTGTAAGGGCTAATCTTCAAACTGCCGGCAGCCATAGCCCTGTGGCATCCGATCCCATCAGATCTCAGAAGCTAAGCAGGGTCAGGCTTGGTTAGTACTTGGATAGGAGACCACCTGGGAACACCAGGTGCTTTAGGCTTGGGAGAAGGAACCAGCAACTCCCAAAAATCAACCTGCCATTGAAAACCCTATGAACAGCAGAGAAGCACTGACAATAGTGTTTCGCCTGTTGTACGTAGGGTCTCTATGAATCGGACGCCGACTTGATAGCACCTAACGACAACAACAAAATCTTCAAACTATGCCAGGATCTGACCACTTCTCACATCTCTGCCACCTCCAATCCAAGGCACCTACATCTCTTGCCTGCATTACTGCAGTAACATGCATAGTAGATTCTCCATCCTTGCCATCTATGCTCTTTCTGCAACACAAATCAATACAAATCAAGTTGGGAAAACTCAAAATGGCTCCTCATTTCTTTCACAGGAAAAGTCACATTTCTTACCTTGGCCTAGAAGACCATCTTTTCCCCATCTGCTCTTATTTCTCTGGTCCCACGTTCTATCCCCTTTCCTCCCTTGTCTCTCTGTTTCAGCCGTACCAGCTTTTTCCTTCATCATCAAACATGGCAGCCATTTGCCAACTGCAGGCCTTTGTACCTGCTGGCCCCTTAGCCTGTAGCTCTCTTTCCACAATGGTTTATCCCCTCACCTCCTCCAGGTCTCTTTTTCAGTGAAACTTGCCCTTATCAGTCCTAATTCTACTGCCTCCTCCACTGCCCCTTCTCCCTACCACTCTTATCATTCCTTAGACCCTCCTGTACTGGTTTTCTCCCCTGGCACTAGTCTGACATCTCAAATATTTACATGTTTTCTTGTTTATTGTGACTTGTATGAACGTCAAGGCTTTATTTCCATTCCCCACTGGCATACCCTCAGCTCTCAGCATGGGCCAGGTACTTACTGGGGCTTCTGTGTTAAGTATATTCCATTAAATGCAATCTCCTTGTGAGTCACAACCTGAGGCTGAGGGTATACGTGCAGCAGCCCTTTTAGGATACTCACCTTCTGCCTGAAGTACAAACTTCAGCGTGTCCACCAAGCCTCTCTCTTCTCTCTGGAGTTCATAGGTTGTGCTGGCAGAATATTGCTCTACTTCTCCTGTAGGCCTCAGTTCCAGATCATACCTAAGGATTTTATGGTGCATTCAGAGCATAATGTTAGAGCTTTCAATGATAGTGATAACATCCCCCAAAGAATTCAGCCTCAAGGGCAATAAAATATGGCCCTCATTTGAACACCGTCTCTTGTCCTTAACTAATAATGATATTATGATCCCATTCAGTCTCTCCAAGAGCCCTAGGCTAGGGCAGGTAGGTCCAAAAATCCCAAGGGGTTTTGGATAAGTTGAACAGGAGTTGGCTGGCTGTGCCAGTCATGCTAAGAATGAACAGTGGGAGTGGGAGGATGACGATGAGGAGACTCTAAGCATGTAGAAGACCTGGACACAAGGAGGCTCCAGGAAGCTTATACCCATGGGTCTGGAGGCCCCAAGACTCTGACAATAAATGAGCAGCCAATGAGAATCTTCTGTGATCTCCCTGTCCAGAGCATGAAGGGGAGAGAGGGAACACCCAAAGTGTTGGCCAGAGGACCACTGCTTTAAACACCCCATGACTTGGCACTATAACCTATGGAGTTTTTCTCTTTGTCCTGCTAGGGGCCCATAATGTGGAAGGTGAGCAGATGCTGGCTGGGCATGAAGCCCTCTCACCAGGTGGCCCCTGTCAGCGGGTAGTAGGAGGCGGACTCTGTGGAGCTGGCATTGGAGTAAGCGCCTGTGGTGCAGTAGTTCAGACCAGTGAAGAAAGGCCTGCAGGTTGACCAGGACTGTCTGTTCTCAACAAGAGGCGGGATCACTTCTGTTTTGGTGGTAGAGACCACATGCAGTATATTGCTGGGGAAGAATTAAAAATCTGAGTTATCTTCAGTTTATGAGTCAAAATGAACATCACAGATTCTCACCATGCATATACCCCCTTATCTTACTCTCTACCTCTCTTCTGTCCATATCTACGTACATTATTTGAGAAACAAACAATAGTAGGAAGAACATCAATATTACTAACAATCACAGGGACTGTTATGTTTCAGACATTGGGCTAATATTTTTTATGTGTGTCTTAACTTCAATCCCCCAAACAGTAGGCAGAAGATGCTCATTTTACAGGGATAAATAGAGGCTCAGAAATGGTAAGTAACTGATTGCTGGGGCTGAACTTAAATGTGTTCCTTCCTTCACATGATGAAATCTCCTACTCTCTACTGGGTTCTTTTCACCAACATTAAACATGCTTAAGTAATTTTTTCCCATTCCTCTTCACACTGTGCATACACCCCCCCACACACACACCTCTTTCTTTCATTTCTATCTCTCTCTTGTCTCCTTCACAATCAGGAGGCTATTTCCTTTGAAGTATTCTCTCAACACACTTCTCACTGAACTGCAATCTGCCTGACACCTTTATGGTTCTGAAAATGCATTCATCAATATTGCCAATCTTCTTCTTGCTCCTAAATCCAATGACCATATTTAGGCTTTTTCTTCCTTGATCTCCTGGTAGCATTCAGTAGAGATGCTCACGTATGGTCAGGCTGAGATGTCAAAATTTCTAACCTCTGAAAAGATTATGACACCCTCCTCTCATATAGCTACTTAAAAATTGGAAAGTAAAAGGCCCAAAGTGTCCTAGTTTCTTCTATGAAATGTCATTTTCTTTCCCTTATATTGTCTTCTCATTTTGGGTGGTGCCCAAAGCCAAGCTTGGCTGATGTGCTGGAGACCTGTTGCCAGCAGTAGATCGTCTATGGTGTGTTCTACCCTCTAGTAGCTTGTTGTCTATGACCCCTTATGGCCATGGTTTTCCTTCTAACCCTTGATATTTATTTCCTCTCTCCTTTGACATGTTTATATTCTGCACATTTCTGCCCTGGTTTCTCATGTCTTACTCTATAATAATTGCTCTTTGGCCTCTCCTCTATATGCTGATGATTCCCAAATCTTATGTGAGCTTATTCTCTTTACTGGGCTCAGGCCCATGATTCCATTTGCTGCCTAGGTAGTTCTATTTGGTTGTTTAATAAGGCAGAAAGTGCAGCACATCCAATAATAAATTTTCCATCTTCCTATAAATGAATGGGCTGGGATTTAGCTCAGTGGGTAGAGCACTGCACTGCAGTCTCTGAGGTCCCGAGTTCAATTCTCAGCACTGCAAAAATGGGAGAAGGGCCTGGCAATCCACTCCCAAGGCAATCCCGAAATAATCAGCCATTGAAAACCCTATGAGGGTCGCTATGAGTTGGATACAGACTTGACGGCACCTAACAACAACAACAAATAAATGAATAGCTTCCTTTCTCTGGTCTATTTCCTCCCTTTCTTCTTTCTTTCTCCTTATCCCCATGTTCAGTCAATTGCCAAGCACTGATGACTTTATCTGCAATTTCTAGAGCCTGATCACTCCTCTTTCTGCCAGCTCTCTTCCAATGCAGGCCACTGTCACTTCTCACCCATATATGATTATAACAGGCTCCTAACAGGTTTCTAGTCATGCTTCCTTCCCACTATTTACTCTCTGGAGTCAGAGTATTTCTTCTAAATCAACAGTCTTATCTTATTTAAAATTTCCTTTTAAGCTGTTTTGTCTTCAGAAGAGTCCAAGAGTCCAAATCCTTAAGGTTGATAAGGCTGATCATGGTATGACCTGGGCCACCCTCTTCCTGCCATATCTCTCTTATGCTCCCTGAACACTTTACTTATTTCAACTCTTTGAACCATTTTCTTTTTCCTTCAGGCCATTATACTCACTTTTATCCTTGCTTGGAACATTCACTGTTTTCTCCTTTGCTTGGATAATTCTGACATGGCCCTCAGTAGCAGATTGGCTATACTGGTTTCAGATAGCATCCCTGATTCCCACAGGCTTCTAGAGCCATGATTTCATAGGATTCGAATACTTCCTCTAATCTAGTGCTCACTTCATTGGTACTGCTTCCTTAATTGTATGACTTCCTTATAAATTTCAGCTCTAGAAGGTCAGAGACATTGTGTGTCTCATTCAGCATGCTTGGTACATAATAGGTAATTAAGTACTCTTTCTGGATGAGCAAATGAATATGTCCAAAATGTAGAAACTAAGATAACTCAATGGTTGAGATACCGCTGAAAATGAAACTCTCATTAACATGAGGCTGGTTTTCATAATCATGTGATTAGGAGTTTCATGCTTCATCACAGAGTTAGTTACTACAAATCAGTATGTCCTTCAGTATTTTTCTTGGAGAAAATTGTTCATTTCCCAAAGAAGATTTCTCTAGAGTTATCGTTCCTTCATTCTTAAACAAACAAACATAAACAAAAAACTACAACCTAGTAATTATTGACTAGTTTTGTTGTTGTTAGGTGCTGTTGAGTCAGTGTCTGACTCATAGCGACCCTATGTACAATAGATGAAACACTATTGTCAGTGTTTCTCTGCTATTCATAGGGTTTTCAATGGCCAGTTGTTTTTTGGGAGTGTGTGGCTGGGTCCTTCTCCCAAGCCTATAGCACCTGGTCTTTCTGGGTGGCCTCCCATCCAAGTACTAACAGGTCTGACCCTGCTTAGCTTTCAAGATCTGATGGGATCAGACGCCACAGTGGTATAGTTACAGGCATTCACTAGCTTGTTGTTGTTGTTGTTAGGTGCTGTCAAGTTGGTATCCTTCTCATAGCGACCCTCCTAGGGTTTTCAATGGCTGACTGTTTTGGGATTGCCTTGGGAGTGGATTGCCAGGTCCTTCTCCCATACTGACTAGCTAGTAGATCTTAATAAAGTACTATGCCAGAGTGCCAGAGGATAATTTAGTAAAATATGGAAAGTGGAATATGAGGCAACTGTTCAGTGTGTCTGAATCTAGGCTGGGTTAAAAACAGTAAGCCAGAAACTCACCCCCTCTCCATTTCTGTTTCACTGGTGCCTGAATGATTTCAGTCAGCTATCTAGTCTGGCCAAATCCTGAAGATCATTCTCAACTTTCTCTTTTAAGCTGTCTAGGCAGAGCTGGGTGACACAAGTACCTGACACTGAAGAGCTTCATTGGCCTCTTTGGAGAAGGAATCATGAACTTCAGCTGTCCAGCTTTCAGGGCCACACGAGCCTCTAGGCCTGACTCATGGAAGAAGTTGGTGTTCATCTGAACGCTACTCCTAGCAAAGTCCGGAAGGATGATGCCCATATTTGTTACAAACTCCAAGGACACAGAGGGCTTTACCACCAGTTCGGCCTGTATCTATAAGTCAGAAAACAACCTATTCAGTTTTGATAAATACCTCAGCTCCATGGCTGTCATATCAACCACCCTTCCCCACCCCTGGGTAAGTATCATAACTTCAGTATCATAACCTCAGGCAATATTGTGATTTATTTGGAGGAAGAAAAGCCAACTTATCAATTCCCCAGATCCAGATCATATTACCCAGTACTTTAAGCATAACTAGATGAAAAGATGATAGGAATGCTAATTTATTGAGAGAACAGCTGGACTCTCTTCTTATTGCTGCACCCCAATAGAGATGGTGAGAGTGTACATGCTAGTGGGACTCTACAATTTTTCATAGAAATTAATAAGGTGATTTCAATGACAATGTCCTTTGTCTTGAACTAGAGACACATTGTAAAAATTTCCAGAAGAAACACACCCTGGAGGAAAAGAACAACAACCATTGATTTACTTGTGATCAATGCAAACAGTCTTACATTGGCTAATTCCAGTTTCACTCCAGCCTTGGTCCCAGGAGTGATGACTCCAGATGAGGACACTTGCAACTGTAATCCCATTCCAGTGGGAAGCTCAAAGGCATTGTCCATGAAGATGTAGTGAAGAAACAAGTCATTCTTGGAACCTTCCCTTATGACCTCTCCAATCTACAAATCCAGTGAAAGAGACCAACTTAAAGTAGACTTTATAAAGGTGAGTTTTGTTAAATACAACCTCCCAAATATCAGACTAGGATTCCTCTTTACCCAAACAGGAAGGAACTAACATGTTTTGATTAGCTGATAATTTGATCAGTACAGGTTAATAATTAATGATTTAAATGCATTGGGATATAGGAAGTTGCTCTGCATTGAATATCATCTCTTTCCTTCCTTTCCTTTCTTTCCTTCCTTCCTCCCTTCTTCCCTTCCTCCCTCCATTCCCCCTCCCTCTTCCCTTCCCTCCTCTCTCTCTCTCTCTCTCTCTCTCTTTCTTTCTTTCTTTTTCAGTGCTGGGGATTGAGACTAGGACCTTGCCCATGCTAGGCAAGCACTCTACCACTGGGCTATACTCAGCCATTAAGATCTGTTTTCTTAAAGTCAATATGACCATATATCTAATCACAGGGAATATATTTGTATTTCTCCTTTATCAGGAAATAAGTAATAAAAATTACAATAAATATTTGGATAGTGGATTACAGTTTGCCAAATACTTTCATAATCATTGTATCATTTCAATGTTTATAAAAAGCATATATGGAGTGAGGTATACTTAATATTGTTTTCTAAAAAAATCAAACTAATGCTGTTAAAAGATACTGCTAACATTGCGCCTAGCTGTCTTTCTGGATGCTACCATTCTTTGTGTTGCAAGAATCATCTTCATTAAAATTCAAGTCAACCCTGTGTCTTTGAAGGTAGTATAAACACTTTCTCTGGTCTGTGAAACCCAGGATGTTAAAGCAGCATGAGAGATCTCAGAAGAGCCCTGGCTAATATGTGGGTCCCTGGCAGGGCTTGTCTACTTACCATCTGGGGGATTCCCTGCAGAGTGCGGGCACCATTCAGCAGCAGCCTTCCCAGGAGCTGGAGATCGTGGAGCTTAACAAAGCCAAGCTCTTCTCCCAAGATGCGGAGGTAGGCTCTGGCCTGTGGGACTTCTTTGGATTTCAGATCTCTGATCAACTTGTCAACAATGGGCATCATTCCATTGACCATGTCCTGGGAGTTTAGTAACAAGATATCTAGTGAGATTTCAGCTGTGTCTGACAGTTTTGGATTCCTGAGATGGGGTCTGTCTGTGGTAGCCGTGATGGGCCTAAACACAAACCCACAAGGTAAGGAGACAGGGCAGACATTGAAATCAGACTCACACCTTTTACTGAAAGATATTTCCCCTAAGCAGAGATGAAAAGATCTGAGATAGTAGTGCTTTCAAAGCTATGTTTGACTTGAGAAAGGATGTAAGGATTATAAGGGCAGTCAGTGTTCTCCGGGATGACAGGATCCTTAGGGATCCTCAAAATCAGAGGACCCTCTGTCCATCTCCCTCCCTTGCTTAGCCCAAGGGGTTCCTTCAGAAAATGCAGCTGCTATTTATATAGCCAAATATTTGGCCAAAATATTGAAAAACACCTGATCCTAGATGCATTCTTCTTAGAGACAGGAAGAATTACACATACTGGTGCACAGATATTGAGAAAGAAGTGAGATTGACAGACCCCAAGTAGATCAAAGACCATGAGCTTCAGTGGAGCTCAGCAAATCAGAAACTGCAGATGAGGCTACCAGTGAGCATTTGGGAGCAAATTATTTCCCTACTTCTCAATTTTGAACATGCACACAAGTCCTCCAGAGTCTTATTTAAATGCAGGTTCTGATTCAGTAGGTCCTGGGTGGGCTTGAGAACCAACAATTCTAACAAGCTCTCATGTAGTGCCAATCACAAGGCCATGCTTTGGGTAGCAAGAAATTAGAGACTAAGAGGCTCCAGATTATGCAACCTGTTTTCTACTCTTTAAATGGAGGCTCACTGCCAGCTTCAAAGTGGATATTTGGTCCCATCAGCTGATGCACCGATTTGAGTGAGAGCCAAAGAAAGCAGTTAATAATGATGCAAATATTAATTTAAAACTTATAATAGTATCTGCTTATTGAACAGTGCATACTAATGTCAGGTACTGTGCAAGGTATGGATTATTACTAGTACCTTGGGGATTCAGGTATAGATATACATAATGTCAGGTAACTTACACAGGTGTGCACAGCTTGAAGACAGTGAGGTTAGAATTCAAACCTATGCCCCAGATTTCACACTCTTACTCATTTTGTTAGAGTTTTCTCTAGTAATCTGGTTACTGGGCATACTGAATTTCCAGGCACCCCTTAGCTGCAGAGGATGCTGGATCTTATCCCCACAGGGACCACAGTGATCATTTCAGTTAGGTAGAACCTCGATGACCTCCAGACTTAGAAAAGAATGCTTTTGCATTGAGACTTAAAACTTTAAGAAGATACTTTACAAATACATACCTGCTCATGTTTATCATCTTTGGTGTAACCAAAGTGGTCCACCAAGACCTTGGAGACATGATCAGGAACTTGGCCATTGACCCAATACAAAGCCTTATTGACACTGTCTGGGAAAAATCCTTGCTTCCCAAAAAGAGCTTCCAGTGTTGGCTCAAAGCCTTTTCCTTCTAAGCCAATCTGAGAAAGAAAATCAGGCAAAAATATACCGTTGGGTTATTTGATTGTCCATCAGTCCCTGGTTCCCTTCTTTATGTCCATTTAATTTGACAAACACTACAGGGAAGGTGCTGAGCTTAGCACTCCACAGAAGCTATCTATTTAAATATCAGTACAATCTTGAAAGATAGAACTCATTTGTCTCTTTGTAGAAGAAACAGCTAGGGATCCAAGAGAATAAATAATTAAATTGAAGATTCAGAGTTGGGAGTGGATTTGGAGTTTGAACCAGACATGACTAGCTAGCTCATGCATTTCCTTGGATTTAGGTTTCTCTGGTCATCTATAGTTCCATTAATGTAAGGAGTCATGCTTCTGGTGACCCCTAGTGGAGAAAGGTGGTGTCGTACAGAATAGGTAAGAGAAATTAAGACTCTTGTGCTTTACACATACCTCAAAGAGGTCAGTTGGAGCAAATCCAAAGACAGTGAGGGTTGTTTTCAGCATGCTTTCTTTAGGAAGATAATTAGCTGGGTCAAATATAAGATTTCCTTCTATTTTGGCTGAGACTGGGTCAAGTGATGGAAGAGAACCTGATTTGGAAAGGAGATAGTTCCGGGAAAATTTTCTGAAGTCCATGATTGTTGGAAGCTGAGATTCTCTCAGAACTTCTTTCAGTAAGTTTTTCAGACTAGACAAAAAGAAAGAATATACTTGGCGCCAATATACCATGTTACCTGGTCATTGTCTTTCATATCTCAAGGAGATAGGGATTTCTAATCACTACTAAGCCTGCAGCTGTAGCCCTGTGGCATCCGATCCCATCAGATCTCAGAAGCTAAGCAGGGTCGGGCCTGGTTAGTACCTGGATGGGAGACCACCTGGGAACAGCAGAAGCTGTAGGCTTGGGAGAAGGACCTGGCAACCCCCTCCCAAAAATCAATCTGTCATTGAAAACCCTGTGAACAGCAGAGAAGCACTGACAATAGTGTTTCCCCTGTTGTACAGAGGGTCGCTATGAGTCAGATACCGACTCAATGGCACCTAACAACAACAACAACAATCACTACTAAAATATGTGGGTTTTGTTTGCCCCAAGACTTTGACCCAGGGTCTGCGGCACATCCACACAAGTCTTTGCTGCAGAAGATCACATTCCCTGAGGGGCAGGCAGTTCCTGTACCAGAACAGACTTGGAATTCCAGCCAAGCATCTTCAATGGCAGATGAGGAAAAATTACTCTCACTTACTCTCCAATATATAATTCTTCTGAGTTCAAGATGTTGGCAATGTGAGAGGCCACAAAGTTCTTCACCTGCTCATTCTGTTCCCGTGGGAGAAGCTGGGCAATTTTGTTAACATCTGATGAGGAAGGCCCCCTCATCAGCATGAGATAGGAGGCCAGTCGCTTCTCCACTGGAGAAGTGCCATCCACAAAAGTCTGAAGGAGGATCCTTCGGACCTGCAGCCAAAAGAGGGACACTGTTGTCACTGTGCTTTGGTCAGGACATAGAACATGTCTGGCCAACACTGGTATGGTCTGTGAGCTCTTTCTTATGTGCAAATCTAGTTTCTGCCTGATAATCCTTCATGTCATCCTTAATATAAGGAGTCACGCTGGTGCTGAATATTCTCACCAGTGCTCATCAACCAGCTCAAAGTTGGATTCTGAGACTTCCATCAAATAGGTGTTGGATTCAATTGCATTAAAATATACATATTATGACCAAGGTATGCTTGTTTGGAGATCTGCCACTAAGTAAAGATGTTGTTGTTAGGTGCTATCAAGTTGGGTCCGATTGATAGCAACCCTATATGCAACAGGCCAAAACACTACCCAACACTGTACCATGCCTAGCACTATGTCAGTGCCTCTCTGCTATTCATAGGGTTTTCAATGGCTGATTGTTTCGGGATTGTTTCGAGAGTGGGTTTCCAGGTCTTTCTCCCATTTGGGTGGTGCTGGGGATTGAACATGGGGCCTCAGAGAGGGCAGAGCAGCACTCTACCAACTGAGCTAAACTCCTGCAAAGTGAAGATAGAGTTGTTTTAACATAAATTATTTCAATGTAGGAAAAGGTTGGAAGGAATAATGAGAGTTTGGGGCTAATTAGTAAAGCAGTTTCCAGAGCTCTGGAGTTTTTGCTGACTCAGGTAGGACCAGGCTCAGTGTCCTGGTTTGGTGACACTGGCACATAGAGCAGAAATCTTGTGTTTTGCCTGGTGGAGTACAAGTAAGGTTCAGTATGTCATTCATGCCCGCATAAGTCTAGGCAGTTAAATCAATAGGATTGGTGAAAGTTGCAATGAGAAAACAGTAGAAGCAAGTCAGTGGTATGATCATAATTATAGTCTCATTCCCCTCCTACTTTCCCAAACCGTGCTGACCAACATAAACTTTCACTTTCAGAACTTCTCTGTGTACATTACCTCGTCTTCAAGTTCCATCTTCCTCAGGGCCTGGATAGCAGCTTTCTGAATCAGTAGTGATGGCTTTGTACTTCTGATACATTTCAGGACTGAAGACTTGAGTCTTGGTGTTACCTTCTCCATGGTTCTGCCCATATTTCCAATGACCTGCATTGAAGAAAAGAGATAAGAACACATTGCTGTACAGACAGGAAGTAAGGGATGTCCAGGAACAACGGCATTTCTGAAATGATGCATGTTATACAAAAGACTGAAAGTACCCTCAGAACCACGTAGATGTGATCTTCGTTCCCTGTGCACTCATTGAGAATCTGTTCCAACAGGTAATCAGCAATGTCCTGCAGGTCCTGGGTCACTTCACGGTTCATCATATAATAGCTACAGAAAAAGAGAAGAGTGTTAGGATTTAACAAGCACAGTTAGGTTTCTCTAAAATCCAAACTTGTGTTATTACTTTCAAAATGAGCACCAGAAAAACAGAGTGAGCACCAGAATTTGAAGGCAAAGGGAAGGTATCATGTGAAGACAGAGATGTGGGATTTCCTCTGCTTCCAGGAGGGGTTGTAATACAGTGCAGAGACTCACTTGTTGACCACGTGGCTCAGTGCATATAGGGTGGCTCGACTCTGCTGCTCTTTGGCCATGTTAAAGACCTCCTGTATCCTCTGCACCGAGGGATCTGGGATCAGGGCCACCAGGTAGGTCACAATATCTATCAGAAGTGGGTGAGCTTTCTCGCTTTTCAGCCACCGGAGGATGTGAGTGTAACAATGGGGTTGTCCACACTGAACCAAAGCTTGCAAGGTGATAGGGCTGAGAAGAGAAGTACACAGAGAGTTATACAGAGCACCTTCAAGGCGGACACAGTATCTTTGGCGCATGTTGTATCCTCTGCCAAGAGTGCCCTTATGTCCCTTATTCACTGTCTACATCTAATCATCTTTCAAAACCCAACTCTGGGTCCAAGAACCATGGCACCTTCCCTAGGGATATTTCCACTGGCAAAGCAACAAGGGAAGTCTTAATAAGAATTCCTGACCCTGAAGCCAAAAGAGG
Organism: Pedetes capensis; assembly: GCA_007922755.1. Classification (NCBI taxonomy): domain Eukaryota; kingdom Metazoa; phylum Chordata; class Mammalia; order Rodentia; family Pedetidae; genus Pedetes; species Pedetes capensis. The sequence goes on from VMDO01008450.1 coordinate 42,534, forward strand.
ACTATGATCATTGTCCTTTGGTTAGGACACAGGACATGCCTGGCCAACACTGTCATGGTCCATTCCTGGCCTGTGTCCTTTCTGTGACTTATCACCAGTGCCTTGAAGTGTAGAAAAATTACATTATTTTGTTGGCCTGAATTCTTTCTAGTAGCCTATAAGCTATAAGAGTTTTTCTCTCAAACTTTTGAGGGTGCTCATAATAGAACTAGGAATCAGAGGAACCCATCAAATGTGGGAAGGACTTCTCTATTTGAACACACAAATACATGCCTGCCTTGAATACTGTGTGTGTGTGTGTGTGTGTGTGTGTGTGTGTGTGTGTGTGTGCATGCACATATCTTGCCCATGAAATGCTAAGCACCTTATCTAATATTCCTCTATCCAGCAGACATTAACTGATTGACTAATTGATTAAGTGAGTTCATATTTACATGGTTTCTGAAGTTCTCTGTTTAGCCAAAGTTTGAAAGTTCTGCAGCTTTGTCATCTAAGAGACTGAGCTCCAACTATGAAGGACCTACCTGGACACCTGGATCAGCTGTGGCAAGAGGGATGTGATTGCCTCATCACTGAGGCCTCTCAGCTCAGTAACCAGTTTATTGAACAGATTTGCTCTCTGAGCATTCTGCTCTGAGATGGACAGCCTTTTCAGTTCCTGTAGGGTCTTCAAAACAGCCTCAGCTGCCTGCTTTGGTGGCAATGTGGACTTGGTTCCCTCAAAGGCCAGACCCACTTGGTTGGTACCTGGAAGAAGAGAAGTATCAAAGGAGTTCTTACTTCTTTGGCTCAACCACGTCCTTCTTGATGGAAAGTGGAAACTGGGGCGGTATCAGCAGAAGGGAAAGAAGAAAATGATCATATTCTCAATACCTAATAGATACTGGGACGTGTGTTAGGTGATTCACTGGCTTATCATAGCATCCCTGAAGGGGAGTATTATTACCTTACTTGAAATTGAAAGGGAACTAAGACCCAGAGGTGAGCAACTGACTTTGAGAGATCTTAATGGAGAACTCTCTGGTCTACTAGGCAGACATGGAATTGAACACAGGCTTGTATGAATCTGGTATCAGATTACCCTCTTCTGAAATGAATAGGGAGGAGGTGCTGTTGCCATGGTCCTCAGCCATCAATTCTTCCAGTTGGAATGACTAGTGGTTTCTGAGGCTAGGAAACACTTCTGCAACCCCATTTGCCTACACCATCGAGAAGGGTGGGAGCCAGCATGGACATGTCGGGCAGCGGGCAGAGTCCTAGCTTCAGTTAGACCTGAGTGCTTGTTTTACACCACCTCTGAGATTCTGTAGCCTTGATTGCATCACCAAGCCTCACTGTGTCATCTCCCCCTCTGTGGAGTGGGTATAAAAGCACGTGCCTCTACTGTGACCTGATATCACAGCCTCTATGAACAAATAGAGCAATGGAGTAACCTATGAAAAAGAGTTTTGGAAGATTTAAACTCAATATAATGCTAGAGTGGAGTTAGACTAGAGTTCTCTAAAGTTACTTTTAGCTCTAAAGATCAATTCCTTGGATTACTGTCTCTCTTGACCCTAAAGATCCTTTCCCACTTGCCCCCCTTCACCTAGGAAGGCCCCAAGCCTCATCACAGCATATATGAGACAGTCAGTGCTACTAAAGATCTCATGCTACACTTAGGTTTCTAGTCTTTCTACTTATAAGGGCAGGCAACTTTGGAGACCTCTCCCTTTCCCACTACCTTACACATTCTGAAATGTTATTTTGCTAGCGATAGCTCAGTAGCCAGAATACCAAAGCCCACTTGACTCATTAGTCAGTGGATGTTGACCAATGCCCAGCACAGACTAAGCCATGATTGGCACCTCTTGGGCAGATTTCCCAGCACCTACGTGAACATAAAGTCTTACTTTCTCCAAAGAAGCGGCTGTTGATTTTAGGAGTGTCTTCGAGTTTCAGAGTCTGTGTGACATGTACCATTATCCCATACTTGTTCCTGTAACAGATGAAGGACACCACATCATGGGGGGCCAGATCCCCAGAACATACTAATCTTTTTGTGTTGAAAGCTCCCCATCTCTGCTTCTTCCCAAATCCCTGATCACCTTTCAAAGCACAGTGAAATCCAGCTCTCCTTGACCCCCTAATGAATAACACCCACTTCCTTCTGCCCAGACTAGTTATCTTTCCCTTAGAAGGACAAATGTACCTTATACTCTAACTCAGCCTACAGTGCCCAGAGGATTGGGACTAACACTGTGTCTCAAAATTCTTCTCACTCTGTCATAGCACAGTACCAAAAAATACAGCAGTTTTCTAAAATATATTAGATTGACTGCAGTTGGCAAAAAGGATTAGGATAACCAGTCTCTAATAAAAAGCCTAAATCCTCCACCAAGCCGTTTCTAGTCAGGGCATCCTGCAATTATTTCCAGCTTTTCCAGGTCGACAAACCTTTCAGGTCTAGATCTAACATATTTTTTGCTGGTCTCAAATTGTTTCACAAGTCTAAGACCTTTCCATCAAATTGCCTGTTTGCTTAAAGAGGGGGGCAGGGAAGGGATGTGCTTTGTAGCTCTCCCTGGCTTGCGCCTAGGCACAGCTCACCCTGGAACTGGGCATGCAGGGGGTGCCCAGCTCCCACCAACCATTACATGATGAATCAGGGCAGCAGCAGGTGACCTACTTGTAGGAGAAAGGCAGGAACAGGTGCTGCTCTTTGCAGGTGGCTTCTGACACATGCTTCCTCTTGGGGTCCAGGGTGTATCGGCAGGACTGGCTACTGCCGATCAGAGTTGACAAGGGGCGGACCTGCGAATGAGGTGGGAGAAAAACGTTTAGATCAGTCCCGGGGGCTTGAAGCTGAGTCTTCCGCAGTTGCTACAAGGTTAGGAGCAGGTGGGAGTCCTGCCCCACTTCGTAAACTCAATGAAAGGAAGAGAACTAGAAGCTTGACGTTTGGTAAGGGGACAAAGGCAGCATCCCCAAGGTTGCAGACTCTTCCTGTTTCACTTCAGCAGAGCTCCCACCCCACATACTTACCTCCTCCGTATACCTCGTGTGCTAATACTCGTTAGATTTTCTTTGCCTGGAAGCCTGTCTTCACGCCTTGCTTCCATTTGCACATCCTTTATATTTTTGAGGCTTATGTGCCATACTCTCACACCCTCTATGATTCTGCCCAATGAGCTATGTGAATAATGCTTTATCCTTTCTGGTCAAGCCTAGCACTGTGTGTCTGCATTGCTCAGCTTACCACTTGATCAGGTATGCCATGTGCTGTCCCCACTGAGCACATGTATTGCCCTGTGTTGCCACATTTGCCCGGAACCACCTCCAGGGGAAGGGCTATGGTTCATCTGCTACTCTTGCTCCCTTGGTGCTGCCCAGACCAGGGTTGAATGCATAGCAGGTGCTCAGAAAAGACCCTAAGCTGGTGCACTGGCCTCTTCTGACTATGTCTCTCATGATCATGAAACTCCTTGTTTTCAGCCCCAACAACGATGGCTGAGAATATAGCCAGGCATGGCAGTGACTGCTCAAATCCTTCCTGTTTACTGAGACAACCTGCGACTCATGTCTTGGAAGGTGTTACAGAGACCAGGCAAACTCAGGTACCATGGTGCTAGGTGGACCCCAGTTAAGAGCAGAAAAGGTTAGTATTGAGTGGGTGGTGTGGGCAGGAGGCCCAATGGTGTGGCGTTGGGAAGGAAGGACAGGAGACTGGGACACTCTCAGTCATATCAGTTCATGGAATGAGAGAGAAGAGAAAACACAGGTCCTAAGGCTGCCTCAGACACAAGATGCTTGAGACAACCAGGTCTCCCACATGAAGGAAAAGTAGGTAGCTATTCCTTCTCAGAAATGGAAGTCATTACTCTCAAATGATGGAGATGGTTTGGTGCCATGGCAGAAGATCAGCAGGAAGGACAGAGCTCTGGGCTGAGAGTCAGGAAACTGAGTCTAGCCTTGGTCAATAAGTAATGCAGCCTTCACCATCCTTTCCATGCCTGGTCCTCAGTGTCTTGCCATGGTCTATATACAGAAGAAGCTGGGAAGGCTCTTCTCCAAGGTCTCTAGAAGCTGGAACATTCCAGAACTTTCCTAAGGAGGATGCTGTTCAGGGTTCATGACAATGCGGTGTGAGACTCACCAAGCCTTTGATGAGGGCGAGGGGGCTGACACCTGTGCTGATGGGCTGGAAGCCGTCGCACTGCTGCAGGTTTCTCTCTGTGGATATGTCTGTTGCTACGTTTCCCTTCCTGGTGTTCACGGTGACATGAGTGGAGCAGTTCCCGTACACAGTGTCCTGTGGGAACAGAGGATGTGATCAGGTACGTTCAACATGGGAAAACATATTTAGGTGCTTGAGAGGGGCTGGGAAAGGAGCCTGGGAGCAAAGGCAGAAAGAACATGAGTTTGGGGTAACTTTCTTTTCTCCTAGGCAGAAGGTGGCATGGCTGGTGCCTGGCCAGCTAGTGCTGGGGGGACAGACTAGTTAGGGGCGGTTCTGAGGACAGGCCCAGCAGGAAGCATGTCTGTCCCCTCCAAGCACAGTGTAGGAGAACTTAGAACATAGCAAGGGCTCAAAAAAAGTTTGTGGGACTGAAGTATATTGAATTCTGTCTATGTCTGGAAACAGAAATTCTTAAAAGAAGCTGGCAAGAACCCTATATTCTCAAATCTAATTTGCACCCTTTCAGCAGTTTTAGAGGGCTGAAAAGTCAGTTATGGATTGAAAGGATGTGGCTTAGATTTGAGAATACACAGGCTTTACTGTGTTATAATGGGTGGGAACAGGAGAAAAAAATACAACAAAAACAGGTGGATTGGTCCGGATTCCCCAGCAAAGACCCCAACACCATCAGTCTGCTCACAATAATTCATCAGTAAACCCAGGGGACAGGAGGAACTATTGGGCAATGGTATTTCACACCCCTGCAGGGTTCCCTGTGTAACCACTAGCTAAGCCAACAATCTACTATATCAGCTGCATTATTTTTCTAAATTCTCACCAGAAACAACACTTGTTTGGCCTCTTCTGTCTCCGAGGGAACCAGGAGGGCAGAAATGATGCCCCTCTTGATGTTGAGGATGTGTGTAGGTTCATCCTTCTCTGGGTAAAGGACGACTTGCTTCCCTTCAGGCATGGCCAGCCTGAGCTCATACCTGTCTCAGAGAGAGAGGGTGCGCTGTCACAGAAAAGTCATTTCTCCATTGTGAGCCAGGTAGAAGGAAGCCAGTGGCTAGGCGGGCTCCTTCTCAATTGTTCTTTTAATATCCTTTCTTTATGAGTATGTTGACATACACCTATACTTTCAAAAAAGTATACCAACACATACAAGTTTTGACATTCTTTTCTTTCTTTTCCTTTGTTGCTTGCTGAATCCATCTCTTCTTTATTCTCCACCCACCAGTCTCTGCTCTCATTCTTACTCTATACAGGGACACCCTGCTGAGTATTCCATTAATAACTCCACGTTCATATAGTCCTACAGAGACATTCATGTGTGCAAACACAGGCATCTTAAGATTTTGCCATTGTTTGTTTTATACAAATGACATTCCTATGCACATTTTTCTTCATCTTGTTTTGCCTCATTTAATTATACTCTCTGAAAATCCTGAGTGATTTGTCATAACTCTAATAGATTCTTTTAGGAAAGTTGCATAACATTCCATTCTTTGGTTATATATAGTTTATTCAACATCGTCTCATTTGATGGCATGTACTTTCTCTTTCTGGATTTTTTTTTTTTGTCACACAAACAATATTGAAATAAACAATGCATCTATCTATGCATTACTGCTTTCATTTGTACAGGCTAGAGCCCCAGAGACTGGAGTTGCTGTGTGAAAAGCTATAAATATTTTCAGTTGGGACAGATACGGCCGTGTGGCTCCCATTTCTACCAGTAGTACTTGAGAATATACTTTTTCTCCCTGGCCTTTCAGCATCAAGTGTCCCAGTTGTCTTAAAGTTCTGTAGTCTCATGGGCATAAGGTGATAAATATCCTCTTGTAGCAATACTTTATATTTCTTGGCTACTAGTGAATTTGACTTCTTCTTATACTTTTGTTGGACATTCACTCTGTTATAAGGACTCAGGTCATGTCTGAAGCCCATGTTGACTTTGGTCTTAAGGACTTCCCATTGAGAATGATTCACCTGCTCTAGTTAAGTCAGGCAGGGGAGATGAAGACCCAGCATATCTCCCACAGTTCTGTACATCTCAGAAAGTTCAAGACATAGTGAGCAGGCCTGAAAAGTCCTCTTGGTCAAGAGCAGGGGTCTTTTCCATTTAGAGAAGAGTAAAGAATAAGAAATCACTGCTATTCTCTCCTGCCACCACACCCTTTCCCTCATGCCCATCTGAGTCTCAGATAAAGTAAGGTACTTTGATGCAAGACAGAGACATCTATTTCACGGAGAAAGGATAGGGTTATAACTTTTAGTAAACTGAAGGATGGGCATGGATGGAGCTTCCCCATGCTACCAAATTAACAACCATATGACGGTCAGTATTTACACATACTTGGCCCCCTCTAAACTGTAATTAGGGACAAGGAAGGGGTGCTGTTGAAAATACTTAATGAGTGGTGCCCCATGGGCACTGATCTTTCAGAAGAGATGCCATCTGTAAACAATACGTTGGCCTTCCACTGTGCAGTGGCTGCACTCCAGCCCTGGGTAGGGGAACGGCTGAGGTCTTGGCTGCCCTTTTCTCTGTATTTAACGGACCCGGAACACTCACATCTTGGCCACAGCAGCACATGCTGCTGGATGCATGCTGAAGACCCCCAGGCCCCAGCCTTGTTCAATTCTTTAAGCAAGATCTCACTTGTTTAAACAAGCCATTTCAGCTTTATTTTCCCAAAGAGGCTAAATCCATGAGATCTTTTACAAGCACAATTTAAATGGTAATCAAGGGAACCTAAGTAGGGGAGGGCAAATAATACCTCCCTCTTTTTGATAGCTGTGAAAACTTCTCAATTCCCTGATCCATAGTGGCTACTGAATACAAATGCTTGTACTCCCAGGCATGCCTGACGTGAACACACATTCATACCTACACCCTCCCCCTCCCATGCACATCCAGGGATGCACAGAGCTCAGACATTCAAAAGCACAGGCCCATGCCTGACCTGGACATGGCGGCTGCAAATTCCTCAGAGTTCTTGGTCTTCTTCAGCAAGGCCTTGCCCTCAGCGTTGAAGCCATGTACCTCTCTCAAGGCACACTGGTGGGTCCTCAGGATGAAGCTGCAGAGTTGGGGGACCTCCAGCTCCACCTGAGAATGGAGGGTAGCAGTACTCTGAGGGTCTTCAACAAGGACAGATGTCCCCATGGCTTAATGTCTAATCAAGACATCAAGGGGCGTGCTGTTGGGAACATGACAATGTGCTCCTCAACATCACATGCCTTCAAAACTTCCCTCTTGGACTTCCACACATAGCCTAGGTATCCTATTTGGGGCCATTTGCTAACAAGTTTCTTAAGTTTTGTCCTATTCACGGGAAGCAGGATGTCCTTTCATTGGTTCTAAATTTATTTAGTTATAAAGAATTTGGTGTGCTTGTATAGGAGAAACATGGACTGGAGTGAGGGTTAAGAAAAAGAATAGGAAGCAGAAAGATAGCTACCCTCGGTTTCAAAATCAAATGTTTCTTTAACATCATTCCCTAAAACTATCTTCTAGCATCTATTGAAGAGCTTCATATACAGCTGGAATTGGAACAGATCCTTAGCTGTTATTCAGTACTATTCAAAGAACTTTCTGCTATGATGGAAATGTTCTATATTTGTAATGTCTAATATGGCAGCATGGGCAATGGATTGCTATTGGGCACTGAATGCTGGCTAACAAGACTAATAATTGAATACTTAATTCTATTAAATTTGAATAGCTACATGTGGGTAATTCCTACCCTGCTCAACAACAGACCAATACTATGGATCCCTATAGAGAAAAGGGCAGCTTCTCAACCTGCCTTCTCTGTCCCACACAAACATCAGTAGGAGCCCTGGGGTCTGCTCCATATTTATGGTCTCAAAATAAATACTGTTTTATTTTAGAGCAAATTGCATGTACACTTTTTCCTTTTTTCTACTTGTTTTTAGCCACAGATTCTGACTTAGACCATAAACACTGCATTTCACAGAGTGTTTCTGAGATGCCTGCCTGCCTTAGCTCACTCACTGGATGGCTCTCATGTCCAAATCTCCAGGCCTACACCACTGGTAATCTGTGGCTGGCAAAATTTTCTGTGGCAGACACCTTCTCATCAATGTGGCTGTGAGAGATGGTCTGAACACTTTCAAGTTACAACAGTCTTTGTGCATGCTTGGATCTCCAGGCAGGTCCAGTCCACTGCTAGGCACCTGATGGAGCAGGGGGCCAGCCATGGGCTCCAGATTCCCCCGCCCCCCACCCTCCATACCTTGCAGTTGATCTTTGTGGCACTTCTGGAATCAGCAGTCCCAGGGACTCCACTGGAACCCTCAGCCTCATAGTTATACATGTACTTCCGGAGGTGTCTGAATCGAGTTGCATCTTCTAAAACAAGGAGAATTAAGTCAGCTGCACAGCTGAAGTAACTCTCCCAAGAACAGTCAGTTCTGGGCAGAGAGGGGAAGTGGCATAGATGATGAAAAAATGGTAAATGATCTCAAAATATTTTTAGTTGACTTTGCATTATGCTTAATTTTTCCTCATAGATTTAACTTCTCCATGTTATTTTAACTGAGAGCAATGTTTAAACTAGCTGAGGCTCCTGGAATATATCATCTGAGGTGCACAGAGTATCCAGTATTAAATGATGGGGCTCGGAAATCTGTAGGAGAGACCCTTTGGAAGATTAGGAGTTGATGCCATTAAGCAAAGCTAGCTCTAACGCTTTCTCAGATTGAAAAATCATTATTCTCATTCTCTTTTGATTCTATTCAATACCTTAGTCAGGTTTTATTAAGCATTAGTGGGATCTAGTTGACTCCAACAAGAAATTTCTGGAAGATTCTCTTGGACATGGGAAGAAAAGTATCTGGGTCATGCGCCCAAATGTAGTGATGCCATATGGCCACCAGATGGCAATGCTGCCCCACCAGAGGCTAGGCCAGACCTGGCTCCTTCCAGAGAACACCGGTTACTCTGGCGAGGCCAGATCCTCTGACCCCTAGGGGTCAGGTAAATACCAAGGGGTGGGGGCTTGGATTTCCGCACAAAGGTTAAAGTCAGCATTTACTCACCCTCACATACTTTGAATCAATGATTAGTCATTGATAAACAGGACGCTGATGTCTCTTCAAAGTGCCCATGAGCTGATAGAGTGACAGACCCTTCCTACCCGACCTCGGGTCCTCACTGGGACAGAAGGGCAGGTAGAAAAGAGCTGGGATCCCTTGGGCAGAGGCACACCGCACTGGCTTTCTGGGGTCAGAGCTGGGCACACCAATCTGAGTACCATGGCGGGGTGTAGAGTGAGGGGCCTTTACTGCCCAGAGGTGCAGAGGGACAGGGTCGGGCTGGGGCCTGGGAGGTGCGCCCCTCCGGGCCATGTGGGGAAATGCCTTACTTGGACAGTTCAGGCTGACATGCTCCAGCGCTTCGTCTTCTGTAAGAAAAGGAGAAAGAAAACCGGGCTTTTCCGTGTCCTCTCAACGGCTGCCAGGGGTTGACAGTGAAGACCACTGCCTCGGACTTGGTTTTGAGGGGAAGCGGATTCTGGAGAGCCCCCTCTCCGGGCCATCTGTCCACCACCCCCTCGCTGAGCCTGGAGAAGCCACCAGCTAGTCTGGCCCCCATCACCCCGGCCCCTGAGGGCCTGTGGCTGTCCGCCCTCTGATGAGGCCCAAGTCGCTGCTAATTCTTCAACCCTAAACCCCAGTCCCCACCCACACTCACGGGCCCGGACGCAGGTGTCCAGCAGGAGCAGCAGCAGCAGCACCTGTAGCAGCATCGGCCCCAGCGCAGGCCTCCTTGGGCCCATGGCCGAGCGGCGGGTGGGGCGGTTCCCTGGCTGCGGCCTGGCCACGGGCCTGGCGCTGCTGCTAGCTGCGCGGCCTCCTCCGGGATGGCACCGGGTTGGCTCTCCTTGGGCGACAGGCAGGCACTGGAGGGAATGCCAGGCGCACGCAAGCGCTCCATTTATAGGAGGCCCAGGCTTGAGGAGAATTGCAAAAGGTCCAAAGGGCACGGCCTGGGCCTGTTTGCTTTTCCACACAGGTTTGTCTGGGAGTCGTGAGCAGGGGGCCCAGCTGAGGTCTTGGCTCAGACCCTCTGTGGCGCCCCCCCCCCGTGGGGGGGACTTTCCCCTGGCTTGGCCTGCTGGGGTCTCAGACAGGGGGCTTGATTGCTGGAGAAGTCTGCCCGGATCCCAGGGCCTTACCAGGATGCCCAGCCACAGGGACCAACCCACCCTCCTCCTGCTCTGCCTCCGGAGCCCTTGGGAGAGGCAGGCCTTTTGGTCCTGCTTGAGATGTTTCCCTGAGTTCTTCCCCATGTTGGTGGACTTTGGTCTTGCATGAAAGCTCTGTTCTGGGGGTACTGGTGCCTGGAGGGAGGGAAGAGAGAGAAAGAGGAACCAGGAGGTTGGCGAGTGACCTGGCCCAGGCTCTGACCCAGGTCCAGTCAGAGGAAGAGTCCAGATGCCCAAATCTTCCCGCAGCCCAGTGGGGACGGGCCTCTGGAGAAGACTAGCGTCCAGGGCCCTCCCCTGGGCAGGGTCTCTTTGGGACGTTGAGGAAAGGAGGCTTTTCCTGACAGCACCAGCAACTCCAGTGTCCTCCATTGGCAGGGTGGGCCATGAGGAGAGGCAGAGGAGAGGGGTGGCCACAGCATGTTCCCCAGCAAGCGCCCAGAACCGTCTTGTGACTCTCTCCTGTCCTAGGCACTGCCCAGCTCTCTCTTCCTCTGCCCAGCTTTAGGGATGCAGGCACTGTGTAGACATTTCAGCAGCCCTGATCTTACTGCCCCAGGCTGGATCACAAAGGGTGCTGATGTGGTGTTGGTACTGTGAGGGGATGGGCGGAGGTCTGAGCCTGGAGGTGTCCACAAGTCATCTTCAACCTGGTTAGGAAAATAGAACACATGGACAGGAAGCTGCAGGTGAGCCGTGGAGATCGGATGTGAAGAACGCTGAACTGTGTGGGGTATAATGCTGTGGGGCACAGGGGAGGGAGTGAGGGTAGAAGGTGGCCTAGAAGTGATGGAGCAGGGCTAAAGAGATGGGACCCTGGAAGTAAGGTTGTGACAGTCAGAATGTATCATTACAGTGCGACAGATTTGTTTGATTTATGCCATATATCCGGATGTAGCAAGCTACTCTTAAAGTTCTTTAAATCATCTGATGGTAAGACAGATGGTTCTAGAAGGGTCAATTCTGAAACTGTAAGTGTGTAGAGAAAGCAGTGTTACCTTGGAGGAGAAGCACCATGACTTATATTTGCCTATTTCCAGGATCTGGGCCTCCGCATTCAGATATTGCTGTCTCCAGCCACAAAAAGCAGGACTGAAAGGTCTGACTCTTCCAAGGGCTCCAGAAGCAGAGCAGCAGGAGGGTGGGTTGGTCCCTGTGGCTGGGCACTGTGGCAAGGCCCTGGCAGACTTCTCCAGCAGTGGAGACTTCTCCAGCCCACTGTCTGAGACCCTAGCAGGCCAAGCCAGGCAGCGCAACTCCATCAGTGGTCACTTGCTTGCACGGTGTGTGTCCACATTGTTGAAGGGGGATAGCACAGAGGTCTCCACCTCTGTGGAGGGCCAAGGCTGGCCCAACCTGCACCACTGTGTTGCAGAAGGTCTGCAAAAGCAATTGCACTGAATCCTCATTCCCCTGAGCATTTTATTTGCATTGCTTTGTGTAGATTGACTTCCCACAGGACCAGCAGAGTTAATGTTTGAGGAAATGGTCCCCCGTATATTCACTTCAAGGAGAGTAGGTAAGAATAGTTAGTTACAGAGGAACCAGAAAGAGAGGGCTAACATTCATTTATAAGCACAAGTCTAGGCTTTCTCTGTCGATAACAAATGAAAGTAGTGTCCTATGGTTGGCATTGGTAGATCATATAATTTTTATAAATTGGGAAAGAAAAATGAATCTGATAGCTTGGATGCAGAGAAAAATTACACAATATTTGAACACCCTGACCTGACGGACACCATCTCTACAGGAGAAAACCTGAGGCTCTGAAGTGCTGAGTTCAGCTTCCTTTTCTTTTGCAGGTGGCTTTGGAAAGTGTCTCCTGGGCTGGGCCTCAGTCTCTGTACTTATCCTCCAATAGGGACCAGAGTAAATTTCGCCTTGCTGAGATAACTTGAGAGCACTCAGAAATACTGTAATGATTAATACATCTATTTCTCTTAAATTATAAGATCTACCCGTGTTCTTTGTCCAAAATTATTATTATTATTATTATTATTATTATTATTATTATTAGTTGTTGTTGTTGTGCCATTGAGTTGTGTCCAACTCACAGCGAGCCTCATAGGGTTTTCAATGGCAGATTGTTTCGGGATTGCCTTGGGCGTGGGTTGCCACGTCCTTCTCCCATTTTTGCGGTGCTGGGAATTAAACTCGGGGCCTTAGAGACTATAGAGCAGCGCTCTACCAACTGAGCTAAATCCCAGCCCATAAAATTATATGTTGTTGTTGTTGGGTGCTGTTGAGTCTAGTCCAACTCATAGCAACCCTCATAGGGTTTTCAATGGCTGACTGTTTCAGGATTGCCTTGGGAGTGGATTGCCACATCCTTCTCCCATTTTGTGGTGCTGGGAATTGAACTCAGGACCTCAGAGACTGCAGAGCAGCACTCTACCCACTGAGCTAAATCCCAGACCTAAAATTATTTAGAGCAATATTTGCGACCACAGGTATTACTCTTTATCCTTTTCCTTTAAGCGCATCTTTTCTCAGTTCATTGTCCTAAACAAATTCTAAGTTCCTAAGAATATTGCCCAGTTTTTAGAGACCTCAAGTAGAATCAGGAGTCAGGAAATCTTTGAGTATAAGCTACTTGTTGAGCAGAGAAAATCCTGGTCCTGAGAGGTCAGCTGCTGTAAAGGAAATCAGTGTGGGAATTAGACTCCAGGAGAGCTGGGATTGAGTCTTTGGTGGGTTTCTCCCAAGGTTTGTAACCTTGAGCAAGTGCCTCCATGTGGTTGCAGAATTAGTGATATCTAACAGCTAGGACTTTCACTGGGCTGGGATTTAGCTCAGTTGGTAGAGCACCACTCTGCAGTCTGTGAGGTCCTGAGTTTGATTCCCAACACCTCAAAAATGGGAGAAGGACATGGCAATCCACTCCCGAGGCAATCCTGAAATTACCATTGAAAACCCTATGAGGGTTGCTATGAGTCGGACACGACTCGACAGCACCTAACAACAGCAACAGGACTTTCAGTGAGAATTAAGTAAAACAATTACGTAAACATAAAATACCTACACAGATGTCTGATGTTGGACTTTCAATAAATGGTGACTGACCATTCCTATGTGTATGATCCTGTGTGTTCATCAGGTACCCATTAGAGCCAGCTAGCCACAACCTAGACAGAAACAGTGGTCAACAGAACACAGGGGGGAACTCAAGGCCAAGGAAATGGAGCAGGAGTGAAATAAGGCAATGATGAGGGTGGAGTGTAGCTGTGACTGAGCAATCATTTGGCACCTGGGTATTTAAACTCACTGTCCTTTCTAAGGCAAATGTAGGCCTCTACCAAAGGAAGCAGACTAGTGACTGTCACTGTGGTGCCATACAGATTAATTTCAGCTGGTCACTATGACTTATTAGCTCATGAATGCAAAGTCCTGTTGGGTGAGCCATCAATCTGAGTAATCACAGGGCTCTGGGTACCCATCAGAAAGCCACCTGACTAGGGGAATTTCAAGGAACTAGATCATGCTAAATATCTGAGTAAGAGACTCTATAGTCTCTAGTAGCAAAACTATCCAGAAGGTTCCTGACCACATTCAGGGGCACCATGGAAGCTATTAAGATCCCCAACAGCCTAGCATTCTGAGTTCAGTGCAGTTCACACACTGAAGTAGGTGCTCAGTACATCATTTGCTGAACATAATGAATGAATCTATGCCATTTAGTTATACCCCATTGCTTCCAGGATATTTATGTACAGTGACCGTGATGCTAAATAAATGTTTTCAGTGACATAAAGTGAGGAAATACAATCTGATACAAATTATTCCCAGCCATGCTGTTCAAAAAACTCATTTGGCAAATAGGGACCAGTATTGACAATGATTAATTGGCCTATCTCTTTTCTGCCTATGACAGCATTATAATTGCAAATGATGCCTAGAAGCTGGAAAGTAAATTTCAAGAATTATAAATGGAATCATGCCCAGTGTGGTCTGAACATGCCAATGACAAAGCCTGTGTGTACACACATACACAAATGGGAAATGTCAAGAAAAAGAATTGTGCATGTAGGTGAATAGTTCAGGTGGAAGATGGTAAGGTAGGCCGGTGTCAGCCAAAGATAGACATTGCAGGTGAATGATTATTAGTCTCCCATGAGGAAGCAAAAAGAAACTTTTCTACTCTGCCATTCTGCTATCCAAGAGATAAGGCTGGAATGTTGAGCAGCAGTTCTTACCAGGGAGAGAAGTCAGATGTCAGCAGAATTTGATGAGCCGTGAGATACTTGTTGTTATTAGGTGCCATTGGGTTGGGTCTGACTCATAGTGACCCTATGTACAACAGAACAAAACACTCCCTGACACTGTGCCATGCACATGATCATTTTTATATTTAGGCTCTTTGTTGTAGCCACTGTGTCAATCTATCTAGTTGAGGGTCTGTCCTTTTTTTTTGCTCACCTGCCAGTTTCCCAAACATGATGTCCTTCCCCATGGATTGTTTGCTCCTGACAACATGTCCAAAATATGTAAATGCAGTCTAGCCATCCTTACTTCTAAGAAGCACTCTGGTTGCACTTTTTCTAGGATGGCCCTGATCCTATGTATATGAATTACCACTCCTCCTGCTCTTTGGGCTCACATCCTTCTAGCCTCCCACTGTGAGCTCCAGCCCTACCTCCCATGAGGAGCCTTTCCTTGAGACCAGACCAGTTAGACTTCATGGCTTCTGACCCTGACTTCCTACCACCGATCATGAAGGCTCTTCATAGACACCATGTTTCCCAGAACTTATATATTTTTTTCTCATAATGTTATTTAGTTATTTATCTATTTACTTTATACCTGGCCCATTACAGAGATAAACTTGGGGGGCAAAGACCATAA
This sequence comes from Pedetes capensis, assembly GCA_007922755.1. Classification (NCBI taxonomy): domain Eukaryota; kingdom Metazoa; phylum Chordata; class Mammalia; order Rodentia; family Pedetidae; genus Pedetes; species Pedetes capensis. The sequence continues at coordinate 57,774 of VMDO01008450.1, forward strand.
TTTATACCTTTGTATCCCCCCTTTCCTCCTCCTCTCTAACACTTTGCTCTACATGAAGCAGAGCACAGCTAAGGAGCAAACCCTGTGACTGTAATGTCACATGGTCCTTGTGAGACAGATTTCTTTCCTGTATGCCTTCATTTTTGCTGCATATGTTTGTATCAGGTTAGAATGCATGATGAACTTGAAGCTATGTAAGAGAGGCAGAACCTGAGAACTCGTCATTAGATGTCACTTGGTGCTGTCGTATGTTTTTTACTAATTCTTAACAAAAAGTTTTCTTTATGTTCTCATAAAGCTAAAGCCCAGAATCCACTATTCTCAGAAGCCTAAGACCAGTGCTGAAGGTAGACAGCTGGAGAGATAAACCTCATCCCTCCTACATGACCATGGGGCTTCTGCAAGTGCTCAGGGAGTCCCTGAGTACTGTCCCCGGAGGAGGACAGCTCACAGGTAAGGAGAAGGGCATCTTTCCACGTCGTGGCTAACCATGATTGTATGTAAAGTGCCCACCATGGGGCCCACACAGACTGGAGTGGTCCAGTGTATTCTCATGAGTCCTGGTGTCTGTGGTGAGACTTGAGCTGAATCTTGAGCAAGATTTGGGTCTCCAGAGTGAGAAGCACTGCTGAAAGAGCAGTGGCAGGAAGTTGAGATCATGTTTGATGTGTCTGAGAGTCTGTGACACAGCCAGCCAACTGGAGGCCATGGAGAAGTTGGGGACATGATAGGGATCAGCAGAGAACAGTGTGCCGTGTCTGGGCCAAGGACAGCCCTGCCAGGCTAATTAAAACCTCTGATTTAATGGGGGGAAGGGTTACAATAACACTGCACATAATATTCTTGGCACTAAACATAGTACATATGGCCTTAGAAGTGTAGATTGCACAGAAGGCCATGAGCATTGGGCTGGATTCTCCTTGTCAAGAGCTGTGAAGGAAGATGTAGGAACTGGAATTCACAGTCTTAGACAGAGGATCTTAGACACCAACTCTAGACTAATAGTCTCATTTTATAAATAGAGAAACAGATCTGGACAGCCTAAAGAGTTTTTTTTTTTTTTTTTTTGCTTTCAGTGGTTTTTAGTTTGTGCCTGTTTAATTTTTTCATGACAATAACTGAACTTGGTTCTCCTAGTTTGTAGTGTAGAATATCTGATGCTACTGTAATTGCACTAAATCTATATTGACTTCATAAAGTTGCACAGAGAGTGCTTTAAAAAGATGAACGTTTAACATCAATGTAGTTCCTTTTAATTTATTCCTCATTAGATGTGAAAAAATTAATTGATCTTTTATGGGTTTGTATTTAGAATAAACATCACCATATAGCTAATTATGCAGACTTGGAGGTTCAGGGTCTCAAAAGGCCATAGGTCATTGAATCCAACTTTTCCCTCAATACACATGTTCTATTAATCGGAGAAATGTAGGCACCATGAATAGGCTGCCTAACTGATGGAATTTAATGAAATTAAGTAGTACTCTAGTCAGCGTAGCAATTAGGAGTCCTTAAAAGGGAAACTTCCCCAGCCTGTCTATCTGCATATGGCCAGATGGATCCTGCATATGTAGAGCAATGCATTGTGGCTGTATCTCAGTCTCTGTTATTTCTGTCCTCCATCTGGGTCACAGGCCAACCATTACAGGCAAAGCTGGAAATTATGGTTGTGGGGAGCTGGAAGTTTCTCTGACACCATCTTTACCTGTATTCTGATGTCAAAAACAGACCATTTCACTCAAATGGTGATTGATTAACTGTTGTGCTTTTTTTCTTTTTTTCCATGACTTTGTATATATGAAACGTCCATCAAAAAGTGCAGGAGAAACTGAGAGCCTTGGTCATCTGAGGGGAGGAGGGCTAGGTGCCTGGAGGTATGGGTGGAAGGGAGGGAGACTTCTCATTGTTTCTTTTATTTTGTGTGAATTTTGAAACATGAATATTTTGACTCTTAAGTAAAAAAAAAAAATCTATCTATCTATCCACCCATCTACCTACCTACCTACATACTGACCTATCTGTGTAAAATCATTAGTATATTGCCCAATGTTGTTTTCCTCTGTATATCCTTCCCTCTCTTATCATAGTCGCTTAGACCACCCCCAGAACCCAGCCTGCATGGGTTACTTGGTCTCCCTGCTATAGTCTGAATGATGAATGCCCCCCAAGTCCCATATATTAAAGGGTTAGTCTCTGGGGTGACACTATTTGGAAATGTTGTGGAGCCTTTGAGGTCTTAAGTTCATGGAGGGCATGCTCTCAGAAGACACTATCTAACACCAGTCTCCTTCTCTGCCTTTTTGTTTGGTACCATAAGCTCTTTCACATACATATTCCCCTACCATGATGACTTGCCCACCATCCTCACCAAAGGTCAAACCACTGATTTCCTCCAAGCTGATATTGGACTTTGAGCCTCCAAAACTGTGAGCTAAATAAACCTTTTCTTCTTTATAAATTAGTTGCATCAGGTATTTTGTTGTAGTTATGCAAACAGAGCTAATGCAGTCTCCCAAGCCAAAAGTGTATGGAATTGTGCCATTTAGTGGTTTAGCTCAATTGGTAGAGTGCTGCTCTGTGTTCTCTGAGGCCCTGAGTTCGAACCTCAGCAGTGCACAAATGGGAGAAGGACGTGGCAGCCCACTCCTGATACAATCCTGAAATAATCTGCCATTGAAAACCCCATGAACAGCAGAGAAACATTGATATAGTACCGGATATGACAGTGTTGCAGTGTTTCATTCTGTTGTACATAGGGTCTCTATGAGTTGGGCCTGACTCGATGGGACCTAACAACAGCAAAGTAGCAGAATTTCCTTGTCTTTCTTTTCTTAATGATTGCAGTTTTAGTAAAGCCATTTTAAAAAATAATAGCCACGTTAGCTGTTCCATGATCTATCCTGAAAAGGGAACTTCTTCTTTTTTTTTTTTTTTAAACAGAAACCAAACCAAACAAAAACCCCACAAAATCAGCCTTTTTAGGTAAAATTGTTGTTAGGTGCTGTGGAGTCTGACTCATGGTGACCCTATGTACAACAGATGAAACACTCTCCAACACTGTGCTATGCCTGGCCCTACTTTCAGTGCTTCTCTGCTATTCATAGAGTTTTCAATGTTTTGTTTCAGGAGTGGGCTGCCGGGTCCTTCTCCCTAGCTTGTGGTACCTGGTATTCCTACCTGGTCTCCCATCCAAGGACTAACCATGCCTGACCCTGCTTAGCTTCTGAGGTCAGCTGGATTAGATGCCAGGGTGCTATTGCTGCAGATTAGGTAAAATTAACACACCATAAAATATACCCATTTAAAGTTCACAGTGATTTTTTTAAGTCTATTCAAGAAATTGTGCCGCCATCACAGTAATCAATTTTAGAACATTTGCCCCACTCCAGAAAGACATCTGGCACCAAGTAATCATCAACTTTAAGCTCTCCATTCCTTCATTTGTAGGTCTACTTTTTATCTCTATAGACTTGTCTTTTTTTTTTTGACATGTCATATGAATGAGATCATACAATAACAATGCAATGATTTTTTGTGTGACTGTCATTTTTCAGTTAGCATGATATTTTTAAAGGTCATTCATGTTGTAGCACTTCATTTCTTTTTATTACCAAATAATATTCTATCATATGCATATACCACATTTTATTTACCCACTCATCAACTGATGGACATTTGTGTTGTCTCCACTTAGCAGCTAATTTCAATAGTGCTGCTATGAACACTTGTGTTAAGTTTTGCTTGGACATATGCTTTCATTTCTCCTAGGTATATACTTGGGAGTAAAATTGCTGGATTATATGATAATTCTATGTTTAATCATTTCACAAATTACTGGATTGTTTTCCAAAATATCTGTACCATTTTACACTTCTACCAACAGTGTGTGAAGGCTCTGCTTCCTTGCCAACACTTATCATTATTGCCTGTCCTTTTAAATTATGGTGAATTGTAGTGATCTTAGTGGGTATGAAGTAGTATCTTATTGTGGCTTTTCTTTTTTTCTTTGGCACTGGGAATTGAATCCAGGGCCTCACACATGCTAAGGAATAACTCTAACCACTGAAATATAACCTCAACCCCTCTTATTGTGGTTTTGATTTGCATTTCCACAATGGCTAATGATGTCAAACATCTTTTAGTGTCCTTATTGGCAATTATATATCTCCTATGGAGAAATGTTCATTCAAATCCTTAGGGTTTTTGCTTTCTTTTCCTGACACAAGGTCTCACTATGTAGCCCAGGCTATCCTGGAATTTGTGATCTCTCTGCTGTAGCTTCTGGGTTTTAAAATTTTTAATTGGGTTGTTTGGACTTTTTATTATGAAGTTGTAAGAGTTCTTTATATATTCTATTTACAAGTCCCCCATCGGATGTAGGATTTGCAGACATTCTCTCTCATGCTGAGTTGTCTTTTCACTTTCCTTTAAAGTACACAAGTTTTAAATTTTGATGAAGTCCGATTTATTTTTTCCCTCTGTTGCTTGTCCTTTTGGTGTTATGCCAAAGAAACAATTGCATAAAACATGGTCAAGAAAATTTGCTCCTATGTTTCCTTCTAGGAAGTTTATAGTTTTAGGGCTTCCATTTAGATCTACAATCTGTTCTGAATTAATTTTTGTCTATGAAGGATTCCTTCTGAGCCTTGTCTTGAGGAATTTTTACTTTCTGTGAGCTGGTAAGTGGCCCTGAGTTACCTCTTCTGTTTCCTTGTTCATAGGGCATGGCTGTTTCCTGATAGGATAACATGGGTCCTATTACTTAGTGAGCAAGATCCATCTTTATCAAGATCTGCTCCTCCCTGGTGCTTTCCAAAGCAGTGGCCAGTCAGTGGGGGTTGAGAGACACAGTCTCTGAGGGGACAGACCCTGAGCCTTTGCCTTTGTACAAGGGGAAAAGAGATGTTCTTGGTCTCTGATGCTGAAATGTCAAGTTTCTTTTAGAGTCCACAATGCCCTGAGACCCACTCTCCCCTCTCCCTTCAGAAAGTACGTGTTCTTAGACGAACAAAGCACTGCAATGCCTCAAAGTGTTCTATAGTGAACACACATGATTAGTAACAAATAAACATAAATAAAGTGACATCAGACTCCTTAGGATGGCCATTTGGTGCAAAGGAGAAGGATGAGGAGTGGTGCTGGGGATGAGGATGGGGAAAAATAAACCAGCAGATGGGACAGGACTTACACAAACAAATGATAGCAGGGTGCCAGATGCTGGAGACGGTGAGTAGTTCATCTCCCTACTCCTGGCCAGCAACAGAAACATAGTTGCAGCAGTATAAATGTATTTAAAAATTAAAATATTTATCAAGTACCAAAGCAATGGACCAATCATGTGATAATGAACTTTCATAAACGATCTCATTTAATATTCAAAAGAAAAAAACCTGGCAAGATAGATATTTTAACCACTATTCTTACAAATGAGAATGCCAAGGGTAAGCTCTCTGTAAGAAACCAGATTCCACTGTCTTCAATATACAAGTGCAGGTACCTGGAAGAGGCACTTATGAACATGTGTGAAGATCAGGCAAGCAACATAGGACAGCATCTCAGTGCTTCAGGCGTAAATATACATGTTGCCCTCTGCCTGGGAAAATAAGCAAGTGTTTTGTTAATGGGGGCTGAAATCGCACAATTCTTATTGCTTATAAAGAGTTTCATGGGAGGAGGATGTGGCAATCCACTCCCGAAGCAGTCTCGAAACAATCAGTCATTGAAAACCCTGTGAGGGTCACCATGAGTTGGACCCGACTCCACGGCACCTAAGAACAACAATAAATTAGAAGGCTTCAGTACCCATTATTTCTTTTAATCCTAATAACTCTGTGGATTTTATGCCACACATAGGTAAGGCATCTCAATCTCCTTGCAGTTAAATGACATTTTAGGATCACCTGCTATATAAACTAATAAGCTAGAACTCAAACTCAGATATTCTGACTTTATATCCCATGCAGCTCATCCTGCACCACCTTGAATCTCAATGAGAAGATCAGGAAATTCAAGGACCCCTACAGTGTTTGTTAGAAAAATGAGATGGGAAGGTTCTGAGTGTTAGCTGGATCCTAGGGAGGAAAGTTAGAGAGGTAACATGAGAGTGCCAGAGTGGTCCACAGATGGCAAAGGCAGTGATGGGTAGGGGAATTTCCCTGGGCATGCCTTTGATAATATCCAGCTTCCTAACAACATGTGCTTAGGGGAGAAGTGTAAGTGTGCTGAAATGCCTGTGGTCACTGCCTTTTGGATGTGTTCTAAATGTAAATGCTGTTTACTGGAATTTCCTCCTTCCGAATGTCTTTATCCAGTTTTCCCAAGTAGGAAAATGAGAAACGAGTTGGGGTTTAGCTCAGGTGGTAGAGCGCTGCCCTGCACTTCCTGAAGAACTGGGTTCAATCCCCAGGACTGTCAAAAAAGGGAGAAGGATGTGGCTATCCACCCTCAAGGCAATCCAAAAATAATCAGCCATTGAAAACCTTGCCATGAGTTGGACCTGACTTGACAGCACTTAACAATAGCAACAACAACAACAGACAAATGAGAAGCTGGCTTGGATACCTCTGTTCTTTTCCCACAGCTATCCTGCACTTGCTCAGTATTGCTTGTACATAGTTAATCCTGTTGGATTAATATTCTGAAATGTGAGACACTGTATCACACCCGGGAAGTCCCTCTGAGAATGAGTCAGTATGAAATGAGGTGTCTGTCCTGTCCTTCTGGACTAGGTTCTGGAACTGGAGTTGACACTGGCTGGCAGCACTATCACTGGCTGACCCTTAGGCAAAGCTGGAGGCCATATATGTCATTAATTTGGACAATTCTAGTGTCAAATAGTAAATTGGAGCTATGGATTCCAACCTATCTATTCTTCTTGTCTCTTACACTTCTGCCTGGACATTTTAGTTGCAAATCATGATGGCTGCCGAATTACTCAGATACCTCATTAATATAGCTGTGTCTCCTTGCTAGAAGACTAATGATTTATTTGCTCCCTTACTGGTCAGAGATGCTAGGTGCTTCTTGAAGGGAGGGAGAAAAAGAGGTAGGAAAGAAAGTTGGAAAACTCAGGCAGTTTCCAAGCCCATCTCACTGATGACCTGCACCCTTCACCAGGGCAGAGCAGCAGCTGATCTTCTCTGGGTCCTGATGCTGTCTGCCACCATTCTTTCATGGAGGGAGTGAAAGCTTTCTGGGCTGGGACTCTTTTCCCTTCTCACCCTCTCTGCTAATGTTTTTCCTCACTCTTTGTCAGTGCACTCACTTTCCCAATCTGGTTGTCAGACTTCAGCCCTAATCTTCACCCTCTTTATGAAGGCCTTCTATCCTGTTCTTCCTTTCCTCTCCTTCACGTTCTTATTCTCATCCCTACCATCTGGTGTCCCAATTTGTCTGATTTATTTGTTTTCTGTGTTGTATGAGCTGTTATGCTGGCACACGTGGAATGTTCCAGGACTCTCTACAAAGTCTGTGCAATTGTCAGCTTCAGCTGCCATAACAAAGTGCCACAGGCAGGGTGGCTTAAACAATAGAAATGTATTTTTACACACCCCTGGATCCTGGGAGTGGCAGGGTTGGTTTGGTTTCTTCTGAATCCTTTCTTCTTGGCTCACAGATGGTCTTCTTCTCCCTTATCATCACATGGTCATGCCCCATGTTTGTGTCCTAATCTTTTCTCCTTATAAGGACACCAGTCATATTGGATTAGGGCCCACCCTAATGACTTCCTTTAACTTAATTACTTCTTTAAAGACCCTCTTTCCAAATACAGACAGCTTCTGTGGTACTGGAGGTTAGGGCTTCAAGCTATGCTTTAGCCCGTGTGGCTGCTATGGCAAACCAATGGAGAGGTGGCTTAAACAACAGAAATTAATTTTCTCACAGTTTTGGAGGTCGGAAGTCTGACAGCAGGTCCAGGGCTCTCTTCCTAGCTTGAAGACAGCTGTCTTCTCACTGTGTCTTCACAGGGAGGGAAGGTTGACGGGGGGAGCTCTCTGGTGTCTTTTCATAAAAGGGCATTCATTCTATCATCAGGGTCCCATACTCATGACCTAATTTCCACCTACCTACCTCCCAAAGGCTCAGCTCCCAGTGCTCACACTGAAGGGTAAGGCATCAGTGGATGAATTTTGATCCAGCTGAGCCCATGACAGCTTGCATGAAGGCTGTACAAACAGAAGTAGAGTTCCACACAGTGGGCAATGGTATAGACCTATGTCTCCTGAGGGCTTCTCAAAGACCTTGTCAATTCACTGGTTGGCCAAATGGTCCTGGAATTGCCTCCCTAAGTGTGGCTTACCCAGAGTCCAAGTGCTTCCTGACATGGTTTTTAGCCATGGTGACTGCTGCATGGACGGATATTGTTGGAGAATTCTTCCAGGGCACCTGGCTGGGCAGCGTGGCTCTAGTGCTCTGGGGGCCACACAGCTATGAAGTCCAGAGGCATTAATTCCACAGGTAGGACAAATCCAGGAAACAGCTGCCACAGGACACTAAGCTAACCTGTCAACAGCAGCAAGATAGCCCAGGAAGTATGATAACACTATGTTGACTTTTGCCCTTTACAGGTTATTTTTCCCCTAACAGAGTCAATGGGGGATTAAAAGCAGCCTCCCAGGGAGCTACAGACTCTGCTGCACCTTCCAGCCAGGATTCCTTTTGTTTGTGTCCTAATCTTTTCTCTTTATAAGGACACCAGTCATGTTGGATTAGGGCTCAACACAGCAAAGCTATCCACCTTGGTCTAATCAGGAAGGGAAGACTAATGGTATAATATCGTGAATGCTTTGGCTGGGAAATGAGAAATAAAGGTGTCCCTGTGCCAGAAAAGAATGGCTCAAAAGTGCACACATTAAAGAAGGGCCATTTACATGAGATGCCAGACTTCTTCAAAGAAGTGTGGGAAGAAATATTTTTGGTCCTTTATTTATCAGATTTAAAAAATGACATCATGGGCATCAACCAGCCTGTTGAATAAAGAAGGCACAGTGATATAATACTTGGTAAAAATGATACCAAAATAAGACAAAACCATAACATGCGTGAATAGTGTGACTGAACCCAACATTAGTCTGTTTCCTTTATGGTCAGAGAATTTATTCTGTAAGATTTCAATTCTTTTAAATTTGTTGAGGTTTGTTGATGGTCTTAGAATATGAAACTTGAAAAATATATGTATTCTGTTGAGTTGGTTGTATTTTCTGTAAATCCCACTTAAATCCTGTTAGTTGATGGTGTTGAGGGTTTTTTTTTGTATATATATATATATATATATATATATATATATATATATATATATATATATCCCTGCTGATTTTGTCTATTCCTTCTATGATTGCTGAGAGTATGGTCTTGAAGTTCCCAACTATAAATGAACCTGGGGCTCAAAAACAAATGCAATAAACCTTCCTAGTATCAATCAATGAATGGATCAGTATAAAAGCATTTATTGATCACTTATTCCTATACTGGAAGGTGAAAGAAAGAGGAGATACAGGCTTAGTTAAGAAAACTGGGTGCTTACAGAATGTATGGAATAGATGTGCATAGGTTCATGCTGATGTGCTGAAATGTTTGTAACTTCTCTGTCTAAAGGTTTTTATTTGTGTTTGATTAATTTCTTTGATTAGCCAGACTTCATTCTAGACAGCCACATAGAGAAATAAGATGAAAGGCAGTATCTGAGTATGGTGGTGCACGCTTGTAATCTGAGCAGCCAGAAGGCTGAGGCAGGAGGATCACAGATTTGAGGCCAGAGGCAGCCTGTATGACTTGGTAAGACCCTGTCTCAAAATAAAAAAAAAATTTAAAAAGGGGGTTGGAGGTGCAACTCAGTGACAGAACACTTGCTTAGCAAGGTCCTGAGTCTAGGGAGCAACTTACTGTTGTAGGACACAGTGATCCCAGGCAGAGCAGAAAATATTCACCATTTTTTCAGATATGGATACTGATGCTTCCTTTGTTTATATATCTCATTTAAAAGATGTTTTGGTCCCAACCTTTGTATATGTTCTTAATATATATTTATTGACTATCAAGGCTCTTGCATGCTGGGGCAAGGATTCTAGATGCCCTACAAACAAAAAGATTTAGTGAGGGATTCTAGATAAAGAGATGAATTCTGCAAATACAAGAATATTTAAAGGGTGGACAGGGGAAAATGCAATACAAAAAAGAAAGAGGCCAGAGGAATAAGAAAAGACACAGAAGAGAGGAAGGATCCCCACCCTGCCTGCCCTCCTCCCATCCAGAGAAGGACAGGATTTGAAGGCTGATGTCCAGGGTTTGCTTCACCTGAGCCTTGAGCCTATAGGATCAAATCTCATGTGACCTGCCCATAGGGGACCCTATGCTCAATAATTAGTCCAGTCAAGAGTGGATTGTCTTGTCCTAAACCTGGTTCTCTGTAAGCTGTAGCCCTGTGGCATCCGATCCTGTCAGATCTCGGAAGCTAAGCAGGGTCGGGCCTGATTAGTACCTGGATGGGAGACTGCCTTGGAACATCAGAAGCTGTAGGCTGGGAGAAGGACCTGGCAACCCCCTCCCAAAAATCAATCTGCTATTGAAAACCCTATGAACAGCAGGGAAGCACTGACTATAGCGTTTCCCCTGTTGTACAGAGGGTCGCTATGAGTCGGATATCGACTCTACGGCACCTAACAACAACAACAACAACCTGGTTCTACTATGCCCAGGGAGCCCCTGAGCTCCATCCTTTAAGATACAACCTTTATGGCCAAGCAGGAGTATAGACCAGAGATTAAGGTCTTGCATTTAAAATTCTTTCCTGAGTTTGAACCTTTCTCTTGCACTTACTGGTCATATCATCTTGAGTGAAGTCATTTGACTTCCTTATGCCTTAGTTTCCTCAGTATAAAATTGGCAATAATCACAGCCCTACCTCATAAATTGCTCTTAAGTGTTAAATAAATCAACATGGGTTAACAGCATTTGGTAGTAGTAGTCAGCACATGATACAAGTATTGGCTCTATGTATTGTCACTATTATATGTTCCTGAACCATAGTTTGTCCTAAATCTCCACTTATTGTAGTTTGTACAGCCACTGTGCTACCTGGCCCTTGCTAGCTCCTGTTCTGTTATTCCCTTCTTCAACCAGGATAGAATTTCTCTGGAAATACTAGGCCTACATAACTAGAAGTCTGAGCCATATGTGACATTGCCATTTTTGTAGTATGTAAATGATTGCATATTTAAAATCTCCTATGGTTCCACCTGGGCTGGGATTTGGCTCAGTGGGTAGAGCGCTGTGCTGCAGTCTCTGAGGACCCGAGTTCAATTCCCAGCACCACAAAAATGGGAGAAGGACCTGGCAATCCACTCCCAAGGCAATCCCGAAATAGTCAGTCATTGAAAACCCTTTGAGGGTCGCTATGAGTCGGATACCGACTCGACAGCACCTAACAACAACAACAACATGGTTCCACCTAAAATTAATAATGCTCTTGGCATAAAACTTGTAGACCAGATAACTTTCTCTTTACACTGTGAATTATGATCTTAATGTTCCAAGTTTTGATATTGCCCATTCTTAGCTTGTCACCCCCTCTACTAGCCTATGGAAAAATAATAATTAATGGTAAGCATATAGCCTCCTTTGTAGATAAAGACTACATATGAGGGTTCTCAGGGGAGCAGAAACTACCCCAGTATGGAATAGCTTGGCTGATATTTTAACCTTCATATTGTTGTTAGGTGCCATTGAGTCATATCCGACTCATAGCAACCCTCACAGGATTTTCAATGCTTGACTGTTTCTGGATTGCCTAGGGAGTGGATTGCCATGTCCTTCTCCCATTTTTGTGATGCTGGGAATTGAACTCAGGACCTCAGAAACTGAAGAGCAGCGCTCTACCAACTGAGCTGAATCCCAGCCCAACCCTCATATAAGAGTATAGATATAATATAGGAATACACAGCCACGTAATTTCTTAAAAACCCCATCTGCTTCATGACTGTCCCTGACTTTGAAAAGCTAATCATGATTTGCAAATGACAGAAGTTGTCAACTTTTAGTTTCCCATTAAAAAATATATATGACTTGAGACTACTTCCTAGGCACACAATAGTAATGATAACAAAAGGCCATTCTTGCCACCCTAACAGAAACATGAGTGAAGCATAAGAACAGTTTACAACAAAGGACATAGTTCTTAAGCATATACAAAGGTGCTTATTCTATCTTATAAGAACAATGCAATCCTAATAATTCTAAGTTGTCACATGATAGACTTCCTAGGGGTTGGGAAGGGAGAACCCTCTGGAGGGAGGAGCAGGGAAGGGAAGGATTGCATTCTGATTTTCTCATTTTCTGGATTCCCAGGCACTTGTTTTCTCAGCCACAGTTCCTGGTTTGAAGGTAAAGCTTCTTTGAGAAGTCAGTACAAAATGCAAAATCATTTTGTATTTATTTGCTTTATGTTCTCTTTTCATATGACTGCCATTTGTCTTGTAAATAGTTCTGCCATCAGCCAAGCTGAGTACTCAGCATGGTACTATCCACGTGGGAAAGACATATATGATACTATCCTTGCCCTCTGGAAAAATCAGAAATCCAGAACAGTAAGTAGAAGAAAATATTAGGTTGCTGCTTCTTTTTTTCCCCTCCTAATTCAGAAATTGGGCTGGGATTTAGCTCAGTTGGTAGAGCGCCACTCTGCAGTTTCTGAGGTCCCGAGTTCTATTCCCAGCACCACAAAAAATGGGAGAAGGTCATGGCAACCCACTCCCAAGGCAATCCTAAAACAATCTGCCATTGAAAACCCTATGAGTGTCCCTATGAGTCAGACATGACTCGATGGCACCTAACAACAACAACAACAACAACAACAATTCTAAAATTGTACACCACAATGGTACAGCTGATAGAGCTCCGCTCTGCAGTCTATGAGGTCCTGGGTTTGATTCCCAGGATCGCAAGAATGGGAGAAGAACATGGCAATCCACTCCTGAGGCAATTCCACAACAATCAGGCATTGAAAACCCTATGAGGGTTGCTATGAATTGGATGTGACTAGACGGCACTTAACGGCAACAACAATTCAGAAATTAGCCTGTAGCTGTACCACTGTGGTGTCAGAAGCAAGGCAGAGTCAGACCTAGTTAGTCCTTGGATGGGAGACAGCCTGGGAACACCCACTCCCAAAAAACAATGAGCCACTGGTAACTCTATGAATAGCAGAGAAGCATGACAATAATGTTTTGTCTGTTGTATGTACAGTTGCTATGAGTTGGACACTGACTTGATGGCACATAACAACAACAACAATTCAGAAATTGGAGGCTTGTTCTGTCCCCAGTATTTGGATAAAGAGTCAAGCAGTTGAGTCTGATGGTCCAAGGGATTGGAGAGATGTTGCTTTGCTTTAATTCTAGCTTTCCTGGGAGTGAATTCAAGATGAGATGCCATCTGCTAAAGGCTATTCCACTGGAGATGTCAAACCTTGCATCTCTCCTGTACTTTGGGCAGGGAGGAGGCTAGGGTAATGTTTCTCTTGGGCTCTGAGAGAGATGAGAGAGATCTCTGTGTGAGGAGACAGGAAGCCATTCTGCTTGGATTGAGAACTCTTGGTAGTTACAAGTGCTGAGTGATAACATGTACACGTGTGTGCATGCACATGCAAACACACACACAATTGTGAACGATGGTTTATTTCCATTCCTTTTTCCATCATCTCTTGACCTCTGAACTTCTTCCCTAGGCAGGCAGATGCATTTTCCCTGTCCTGCTTTTGCTTGTGGCTTGCTAAGAAGGCAGCAGGGTGGCCTCTAAAGTTTCTTTCCAATCCTGTAATTTGTACAGTCTTGAGTTTGTCGACATATTTCAGACAATAGGCTAATCACTCCACCTGTGTTACTCTGCTTTTGCAGGTTTTTGTTCTTCCTGTGATGGCTTCAGTTTCCTATCTCCAGATTCTGCTCCATCAACAACATCAGCAACACAAACTTTGGAATCAGAACTGAGTATTCATCTGGCTTCAGGACTCAGTGATTGGCAGGACAGCAAGAGAATTGTTTAATCTCTTAGAATCAGGTTTGAGATCAGATTTCTGTTTCAGTTTTGGTTTTGCTACTTCCTAGTTCTCTTCCCTTGAGACATACTTTACTTCTCTGTCGTGTAGTTTTCTTACCTGCAAGATTTATGAGGGTTAAATGAAGTAATAAATGTTATGAGGTATGATCAAAAGATATGGTGAATGTTTAAGTAAAAATGTGTTACAGTAAAAGAGATATTGTCATTAGTCCCCCTTATAATACTTCCCTTGGTTTCAAACACACTTTTCCATCATGCTTGTTACTTTCTGAAGCAGTTCTGGAAGTCCTCTTTCATGAATGTTTTTAGTTGCTCTATCGTGGCTGCTTCAATGTCCTAAAACGTTTACTTTTCTTGGTCATTTTGACTTTGGGGAAGAGCCAGAAGTCACACGGTGCCAAATCTGGTGAATAAGTAGATGAGGAGGTACTGTAATATTTTTCTTTGACAGAAATGCCAAACCAAAAGTGACATATGACATGGAGTATTGTCACGATGGAGGATGAAACTGAAGAAACTCATGAAAGAAGACTTCCAGAACTGCATCAACAAGAGGCAAGAACAATGGGATAATGTGTTTGAAACTAGAGGGAGTATTTAGAAAGAGAGATTAATGGCAGTATGTATTTTGCTGTGCCATATTTTTTAAAAACTCAAGTGTGCGCCATATTTTTTTCTATCACACCATATAAATACTTAGACCAATGCTTGGTATATAGTAAATACTCAGTAAATCTTAAATGTTATCTCTCAGATTGATTCTGAGAATTGACTGGGAAAGCATTTATAAAAAGGATTAGAATAGTGTAGATAAAACATAGTATGATGTTATATAAAATCTGTCAAATATCTACCACTTTGAAAAGTAAATTTGACACCAAATCACTACCACCCTGCATTTCTCCTTAATTGCCCTACAAGCTTTTCCAAGATGTGCTCCATGCACATTTTCTCTATTTTCTCACTTCCACTCACTCCAACGTAATCTACAGTAGGCCCCTCTCTACCACTGCTTTGCTAATGTTGCTAAAGCTTATTGAACAAATCCAATCATTTCTCTGCTTGATCTGCTTTTTTTAATTGACAAACATCTGACAAGTATATGGAAAAATGCTCAATGTTGCAAACTATCAAGGAAATGTGAATCAAAACCACCGTGAAAGACCATCTCACTGGTTAGAATGGCCATAATGAAAAAGACAAAAGATGGCAAGTGCTGGCATGGATGTAGAGGAAAAGGAACGCTCATACAGTGTAGGTGGGAAGTAAGTATGGTTACTATGGAAAAAGCATGGAGGTTCTTCCAAAATAGGCAAGCACACAAACACTATAGCTTTTGACACTGATATACACTGTGTCTTGTAGCCCTACTCTCCTGCTGGATTTCATGTTACCATGTTCTGCTAGACCTTCTCCTATCTTGTATATAAAGATGTTTGCCGCCTGCCTCACAACTATTGTTCTACTTCTCTATTCTTTCCATGCCAGTTTACTCCTGGACTGTGTCCTTGCAACTTCTAGTCTCATCTACCCTATGGTTTAAACTTCTGTCGATATGCTGATTGTTCCCCATTTATATCTTCAGCCCAATTTTCTTCTCTGGGCTTCTCACAGAATGAATGTAGTGGCTAACCAAATATATCCACTTGGATGTCCCGAAAGCATCTCAGACAGAAGGTGTTCAAAACTGAATACATCATCTCATGCATTCTTGATGCTAAATGAATCTTCCCCATGTCCCTTTCCTATTTTAATAAATAGTGCTGCTGTCCTCTGTGTGCTCCAACCAGAAACCCAGCAGTTATTGTGGTCATCCCCCATTTAGTCCTGTACCACATCAGCCATGAAACCTAGAAAGTCAACTTTCTAGGAGTCTCCTATACCCCTTCTAGCCTTTGTCTACTGCCACTGTCTTATTGTGACAGCTTTCCTACCTTCTAGCTGCAGTCGCACAAATTAGTCTCATGACTCTGAGTCCTTGAAGATGCCTAGTCTTCTACCTGGAATACCTGCTTCCCATTAGTTTGACAAATGAAACCCTCTCTGTAGCCTTCCCCGATGTGTCTAGAAAATTTAGTTGCTACTTCGAATGCTACTCATATACTTTGTGTGTTTTTCCTTTATAGAAATATATGATTTTACTATAATTGTTTATTTGGCTATTCATCCCTCCATCAGTCTGAAGATTGTGAATGGATACTATGCATTTTCATTTTGTTATATTAGTGCCAGGCACAACAAAATATTTGTGCCTGACACAGTGTCCCACAAACATTTCAAAAGTGACATGTTGAATGAATGAATGAATGAATGAGCTAGTTGAAAATATATTTTCCATTTTCTGTATCTCAGATGTGGGAAGGAACAACATTCACCATGTTTGGAGACAAATATCTAATTGCATCTTGGTTGATGAAGAGTCATAGCTGTCATAACTGTTTCATCTGTCATTTATAACTTGTCTCCTTCCCAAACCTCAGTTGCCTCTATGAAGTGACAATTGAACTTTTATTTCTTCACAGAAGTTCCCATTGTTCCATGGAAAAATCATTACTTGAATGAAATCACGATTCTGGTAGGAGTGCTTCCTGGATGCACAGTTAGATTTGAACAGGTCATTGGTGTTTAAGAGTATAGTTTTATTTAATCTGGTATGTATTTAAAAAGATTAACAAAGATAGAAATTGAAGACTCATTTGTAGCTCACTTTTTAAAGTGTTCTCTCTCTCTCCCTTTCCCTCCCCCACTTTTATTCACAAATCTCAAAACACTTAGTGACTATAATATGATCTAGAAATCCTACTGGGAATTTATCCAAAAGAACTGATATCATGATATCACAATCTTAAAGTGATAACTGTGTACTCATGTTCATTGCATATTATTCATAATAGCCAAGATATGAAAGCAATCTAAATGGCCATTGGTAGGTGAATGGATAAAGAAAATGTGATGCATATGAATGGTGGAATTCTATTGAGCCTTAAAAAAAACAGAAGTTCTGCAATATGCAATACCATAGATCAACCTTGGGGACGTTATCCTGAGTGAAATAAACAGGTCACAGAAAGACAAATACTGCACAATTCCACTTGAAATGAAGTATCTGAAATAGTCAATTTCAATGGAACGGTGGTTTCCAGAAGCTTGGAGAAGGGAACATGGGGAGTTATTAATTAACAGGCTAAAGTTTCAGGCAAACATGATCTGCTGCCCATCATTATACTTGTAATCAACAGTAATGTCTTACACACTTAAGACATTTGTTAAGGGGGTAAATCTCATGTTGTGTTCTTACTGCAATATAGCACAATACTATATAATACAATACAGTAGAATATCTAGAGAATATTGGAGGGAAAAGCTCCCATTTTAGTGCAATATATAGTTTTTAGCAATTCCTACTGTCTTGTTAGATGTAGAAGACAGAATATTTTCCCTTTGGGTCTGTAAAATTCTTTCTAGTGCTATATTTTATAAAACATTGTTACACCATGAGAAAAAGCTCAGAGTCCACTTTTTAATTCCTTTTTATGATTCAGTAATGAGATACAATTCTCCTTTAATAAAATTCTTTGGGATTTAAAAAACATAAATAGTTTAGAATTGGAAATACACACTGGCTAGGACCATTAGCTTATGTCTTTGGCAAAAGAACATATCGGTTCATAACAAAGAAACCTAAAGCTGTGAAGGGTAAAATCTATTTCTCATTTCTCAGTTATGTGAAAAAATGTCACTGGGACAACTTTAATCATCTTCCCATTATCATTTAAATGTACATTTGAAATACAGTATCATAAACTAAATGGATATTTTTAAATTGTCATATTTCCACTGGTCATAAAGCTGATATTATTTCCTATTAACTTAGCAGCCAAACAGAGCTTATTCTATACAAATCTTACACAACTCTCCCAGATCAACATTACATAACTGAAGACATGTGATATAGTTAACTGTTAACTCTCTCTATTCTTTATTACTCCCTGTGAATAATGACCTAGTTGTGATAGTTATTGACTTAGAATATTAGGAAGGATAAATAGAGGACAATTTTTCTTTTTTCTATTATTTTTCCCTTTATTGGTAAATGTTGGTTGGGTACAGAGGAATACAGCACTTGCCTTTTCCATTATGCAACAATTATATCACTTTTGGTTACACTTTCACCAACTTACGAAGTTTATGGAAACCTTTGATTAATATGTAGTAAAACTTGTATGTATATTTGGGTTATTTATATTCCCCTATTTTTCCCATGACAATTTATGTTTTCTAAAGTCCAACTTTTTCACTTGTTCTCATAACATCACTTTTAGTGAATGAATTACTTTTGTTAATATACTTATCTATAAGAAATTTATTATGCTAAGTAATCAGGGTTAAAACATGCCCATTTCCTGGTATGGATTTGTCTTTTAGGTGAAGTATTATACAAAGAGAAAAACTCAATCTCAGGTTAGGTTTGGAATTTATCTTATCTAGGCTTGTGAAGAGCTGGGATTTAGCTCAGTTGGTAGAGCGCGGCTTTGCAGTCTCTGAGGTCCGGAGTTCGATTCCCAGCACCGCAAAATGGGAGAAGGACGTGGCAACCCACTCCCAAGGCAATCCTGAAACAGTCAGCCATTGAAAACCTTATGAGGGTTGCTATGATTTGGACTCAACTTGACAGCACCTAACAACAACAATAACAACAATAGGCTTGTGAAAGCCTCAACCTGTGAAATTAGGCTATATTTAATCTTCTGATAAAAAACACCTGGATTTAGATTATATAATTATTTAAAAGTTATTTAGTAATTTAGGGGACAATTCCTGCATGTAAACTCTTTCTTTTCTCCCAGTTCCTCATCAGTAGGGTTATTTTGAATTAAGGAAAAAACCTGCCTCCCCACCACAAAAGGAGAAGAGAAACAACCGAATAATTTCTGAGAATAAACTTTAGACTTTCTTAGATTCAAATTTTTAAAAATCAGGTTGATTTTTAATCATAAGCATGATATAAACAAATATACAGTTAGTCAATATGGGCCTCTGCATTGCAATAAGCCAACTCAAAATGAATCATCATGGTCTGGCTAAATATGATGTCCAAGGTAGTCTTTTCTCTATATATCTTCAATGGCATCAATCACAGTGACAAAATCTACCATGGGGTACTCTACACTCTTTACCCTAATGAAATAAATAGAGGAATTGCCTGCTTTCCATAACAAACTGTGATTTTCAAATTACTGGTTTCTGAACATGCTGCTGGAGTAGGATGGACATTGGAATGCTTCCACAAATTTTATAAGAGTAGTGACATAGGAGACTGCATTTTTTTTCTCTCAGAAAATCACGGTTGACTCTTAATTTTGCTTGACATTTTAGTTTTAGTTGGGAAAGCCAACCACATAGAAGACAACTTCTGTCACTCTAAAGACATTTTTTCCTCCTTTACATCCAGGGTGATAAGACTATTCTTCTTAACATGAAAATATATTAGAATTATAGTTGGAGAAATTAATTACTCCTAATTGTTTTTTACTACATAGGCCTTTGATAGTCTGATAGGAGCAATAGTTCTTATACCATAAAAATCTACAAATGCCCAGAAAACTTTGCACAGAACTCCAAGAGGTTGTGAACCTCATGAAATTCATCCATGGACCGTAACAACTCCCTAGTTGAGATGTTTCTTGTGATGACTAGAAGATCAGGTGTACCTTAGTCATTGTCTCTACCTGGATAATCTTCCTAGCACAGTGACTGGCCCTGTAGCAGGTTTTCAGATGCTTTGGGAATAAGTAAGTTACTGGGGACTGGAATGGTGCTTTAATGCACAGGGATCTCTATAGCCCCGGAGGGGAATGTGCCAGACCTTAACTGCCTCAGAATTGCTGTCTCTAGGTCTATAATGCCCTCTTACCACAGCCTCTTGACTGTGTTCGGGGCAAAAGGCTTCCAGGATGACCAGGAAGGCTGGAGACACATCCAGTGGTAGGTTCAGGAGACAACGGGCAGGTTCCTCCTTCCCATCCAAGCAACAACCCCGGCCTGGCCACACTGGGCAGGTGCTGAGTGAGATCACTTCTGTCAGGCTGGCCCTGTTTTAGGTTGTTTTGTCCATGATATTAGAATATTAGAGATTAGAGCATCACTTTCCTTCAAAAAGTAGTTTAGTTAACTGCTCTGGTGTCACCAATAAATTTCTGGAGTGAGGCTGAGAATCAGTGAGCTGAGTCATAGGTCTGGAACGAATTGTCTTGACAGGGAATTTATACTATGGAATGAATGTGGGAAATTACTTCAAATTTGCCCATGTTCCAGCCTTAAAATCAGGTCATCTTCAGGGCAAAGAGAGGATTGTAATTCTGTGTGTGTGTGTGGGGGGGGAGTATGTATTGTATGTGTGTGTGTGTGGTATGTGTTGTGTGTGTTGTGTGTTTGTGTTGTGTGTATTATGTGTGGTACATGTGTGTGTTGTGTGTTGTATGTGTTTTGTGTAGTGTTTTATGTGTGTTGTGTGTTGTATATAGTGTGTTCTATATATGTGTTGTGTGTATTGTATGTTGAATGTGTTATATTTGTGTTGTGTGTGTTGTGCATTGTATGTGTTGTGTGTAGTGTATGTTTTATGTGTATGTGTTGTGTGTTGTACGTGTGGTGTGTAGTGTATGTTCTATGTGTGTGTGTGGTGTGGGGTACGTGTAGTGTATATGTATGTGTGTGTTTTGTATGCTGTGTGTGTTGTGTGTTGTACATGTTGTATGTAGTGTATGTTTTATGTGTGAGTGTTGTGTGTAGTGTATGTTCTGTGTATGTGTGTTGTGTGTGTTGTGTGTGTTGTGTGTTTTATGTGTTGTATGTAGTATATGATCTATGTGTGTGTGTTGTGTGTGGCGTGTGTGGTGTGGGAGGTGTGTATGTGTGTGTGTGTGCATGTGTGTGTGTGTGTGTGTGAGATGGGGACAGGGTTCAGAGAAGGAGCACCCACAGCTGCAGGTCTCTCTTTGTTTGGGGGGATGTTCCTAGGACAGAATTCCTATGTGTGACCAGTAACATTTGGTTTAGATCCAGAGCCTTTAGCATTGTCCCAGAGACTCACCTTGCCTTAACAGTGCCTTAACAGCACAGCCACACCTGATCACACTGCTACGATGTGTCACTAATAACTCATCAGTGCAGATATCAGCTTTCTTTGAGAATGTCCTGGTGCCAAAGGCCCACTGCAAGCACAGTACACCAGGAACACAAATATGGCTGATCTGGATGACAGATTTTCTACACTGTTGATTTAAAAGTTGGTCACCACTCATTAAATTGATTTCATGACCTGTTAAACAGGTGGCTACTTGTTTGGAATATACTGGTTTATCCCATGGGATTGTATTGCAGCTGATAAGGAATTCTACTCTGCTTTTATTCTTCTCTAAATGCCATAGGAATGTTTTCTACTTATTAACTTATATAATATCCAAGAAGGGCTGGGATTTAGCTCAGTTGGTAGAGTGCCACTCTGCAGTCCCTGATGTCCTGGGTTTGATTCCCAGCATTGAAAAAATGGGAGAAGGACATGGCAATCCACTCCTGAGGCAATCCCAAAATAATCAGCCATTGAAAACCCTGAGGGTCACTACAAGTCAGACACAACTTGATGGCATCTAACAGCAACAAACATAATATCCAAAGCAAATCCTTATGATAGTTCCGAACTTAGTTTTACCAGGTCTGAATGCTAACAACTGGGGACACATAGAGCCATAGTCACCAAATTATAAACTAAGGGCTCTTTCCACTTTATAATGCTTCATCTGTCATCTGATGTGTGCCTGTCCAGCCTCCTTAGCTGAGTGGACGTGCCAAAGCGTCTTGGCATGCACCTAACACCACTTTAAGTGCTAAGGAAATGATCGATGAATATGTGACTGGAATGATACCCTTGGTCAAAAGCCATGTCCTTTTTTTTTTTTTTTTTCCAGTACTGGGGGTTGAACCCAGGGCCTCATGCCTGCATGCTTTGCAAGTACTGGACCACTGAGCTGAGCCCCCAGCCCAGTTTTTCACTTTTTGAGACAGGGTCTCGCTAAATTACGCAGACTGCCTCTGGTCTCGAACTTGCGATCCTCCCACCTCAGCCTCCCGAGCCGCTGGGATTACAGGCGTGCACCACCACGCCTGGCTCATGTCCTGGTTTTGACACAGTGTTTTGGGACACCTTTGTGCCTAAACTTTACGTAATGCTATATAGTCCTATTTTCTTCCTAATCTATGAGCTTTTGGTAAATGAGCTGCTGAAAACCTTTCCCAAGCTTGTGGGGAATTCCTCGGTGAATATACTGCAGGCACTAAAAACTGGATGTTCTTTGGTCCCTGCCTGTGATTGCCCTTTTCCCAGAACTCAAAGACAGAGTTACAGTAAAGGCAACGCAAGCACGGAATGGGAATATTTTTGTTTCTGGTAGTTTTCCCAAAGAGCTAGTTTTTCTAAGGCTCTAATTTATAGACCTGGTTTTTCCTAGACTTTCAAAAATTCATGATTAGTGAATATGGATCAGACATACTGGTATATCCCAATTTTGGCTTGGGACTTTCTAGCCAAATTCAATATTCTTGTGGAAACTCCAAATTCTTTCTGCCCTAAGGTATATAAATTGTGCATAGGAAGTTGGGGTATGGAAAGCTAAGGCTTGGCACTGAAAAGACATTGAATAATCAATCATTTGATGAATAATAAATGAGTATATGGATAAAAATCAAAGTGTAAATGCATGCTATTCATATGTAGGCATTCATATATATATATATATATATATATATATATATTTTTTTTTTTTTTTTTTTTTTGGTGGTATTTAGAGATTGAATCCAGGGCCTTGTGCATGTGACGCAAGGGCTCTAAGGCTGAGCTGCACTCCTGGATCCTTTTTAAATTTTTTGTTTTGAGACAGAAGCTCACTAAGTTGTGTTAGCTTCCTCTCACCTTGGAGCTGCCATCCTCCTGCCTTAGCCTCCCAAGTCACTGAGATTACAGGAATGCGGCCCAATGGCCAGATAGCTTCAGGATTTTTGTACGCATTTTTGGGAGGTTGCTTTCCTAGATGACCAAGAGGAGAGAAATATGACAAGAACACAGTCCTGTGGGTACTTGGGAAAGAAAGGACAAGTAAAGAGAGGAGTTAAGGGGAGAAAAGGGAAGGTAAGAAGGGCAAAAATGAATGCGAGGGGAATAGCCCGTCACAATAGTAGGAGGAAGGCCAGCAACTCTGAAGGCTGATCACAGTCTTTGTTAGCTCTAGAACCATCTTTATCTTCCCAGTTACTATGCATACTTTGTTGAACTCAAAGTACATGTTACCTATGATCGAAGCTCCCTGGTTAACTTGTTCTTCCAGCCCAGCTTGAAAAGGCCTGTCTAACCACCTCAGTATGCTGCATTTTGCTGCTACACTTCTGAGCTCATGGTAGGAGTGTGGGAGGCAGTGCCATGGCTTCCTAAGCCTAGGTGGTTGGGAAGAACTGGTAGCCAGGGGAAGCCTCCCCTGATACTGAGTCAAACGAACCCTTGGGGCAGGAGAAAAACAGGTGATGTCGCAACGACAGAGTTCACCTTTCCACCTCCTGTCTGATAAAGTTTGGGAACAGAGCTGCATTCTTTCCAAAAGTCAGGTCATAAGTCTCTCTTCCCCTGGGTTTCCCAATTCAGCTTCTGTAAGATCAGATAAACAAGGGCTCTTCTCAAATGAAGTCATGAGTAAATATCTCTTTGCTCTCCTGGGGCCTGTGTTCTCTTACAACAGCTTTCTGAACTATCACTTCCTATTGGAACAAGAGTTTAATCTTTCAATGAGTATATGGAAATGGAATTAGAATCAGTGGTTCTGAGGGTAGAAGAAAAGGCTGGTGCCACTTGTGTGCCCTGGAGAAGCGGTAGAATGATCATGGCCTCGGAGCCGGGCTGCCTGGATCTGAATTGGCCCTGCTAGCAGGTATGTAAATGATATGACTTTTCTCTGCTTTGTATGTAATAATGGAATAAAATGGTCTTATGGTAATAAGTCAGTTAATATAGGGGAGGCCCTTGAAACAGTGCCTGCATACAGCTGGCATTTGTGGAAGTACTAACGGTTATTAGGATGTAAGAAAAGTCATGTTCATCTTCTAAATCCAAAGTTTAGTTTGGTAGTTTGTTTCTTCATTGTAATGAGACCCAGTGGTTTCAAGAATCCTACAGTGTTAGAGCCTGCAGCTGTAGCCCTGTGGCATCCGATCCCATCAGATCGCGGAAGCTAAGCAGGGTCGGGCCTGGTTAGTACCTGGATGGGAGACCGCCTGGGAACACCAGAAGCTGTAGGCTTGGGAGAAGGACCTGGCAACCCCCTCCCAAAAATCAATCTGCCATTGAAAACCCTATGAACAGCAGAGAAGCACTGACAATAGTGTTTTCCCTGTTGTACAGAAGGTCGTTATGAGTCGGACACCGACTCGACGGCACCTGACAACAACAACTAACAACAGTGTTAGAACTGAAAGGAACTCATACAGATATGCAGTAAAGGCACAGATCGGTGAGCTTTCCAAGGCCACATAGCTACCTTCAAGACTAGATTCAAGGCTTCTGGATTGTGGACCATTCTCCACTGAACCACACTCCTTCCCTGAAGGAGCATGGCCAGGACTAAGCAGGTGTTATTAGAGTAATAATGACAACCAGAAGTGCAGTGGCCCTTCTAAGGGCCTTGTCACTATACACGTAATCTTAAGCTTCTTCACTCACTCACTCATTCACTCAGCACTGATTTAGGCTTTCCTCAGAAAATACACAAAAATAACATAGTCTTCCTTCTTAAAGGACTTCAGTAGCAATTGGAGCAATTATATATGCAGGGATTAAAATTATACAATAGCATAATCATTTATATAAGGCAAAACGTCTTGGAGAGCTTAGGCATCTGCTATATACACAATGAGACCTCAGAAAAATAATTTATGATAAGGTCAGTAAATTTATGAATGACTAATATGTATGAAGCCAAACAGTGAAAAAGATGCATGATGCACTTGGGAGATTCAAAGAAGCAACAAACAAACAAACAGAAGTCTGACTAGACTTTTGCTAGACAGCAAAATCTTCACAGAGTAAATGGCATTAGATACAGGCCTTGAACCATGAATGGGCAACAGAATTAGAACATGACCCTTTTCTTTCTCTTCCATGAAAAAATATTTTCTAAATATATATGTATATACATATATGCATAAAAAGAAATAAAATATAGTTATATATAAATTTTCTATAAGATGTAGAAGAAAAGTTGAGTAAAAAATAAATGAATCCAAAAGGCTTCAGGCACTTCCAGGCTAATTCTGCTTAAGGCAATTGGAGAATAGGAGGGCTATTTCAAGAATTATCATGACACATGACCTCCTCCTAGTCTGTCTCTGGGGTACAGACAACTGGCTCCTTACAAGGAAGAATTGTAATGATCTGATTTGGAGAGACAAGTTGAGAGGTTTGATTTCTCCTTCCTCTTATGCCTTGTGAATCAGGGAAGGTTGTAAGCACGTAGTGAGATCATACTGCAGGAGGGCAGTGAAAGGCCATTGCTGTACTTGAAGTGGTTATGGAAGTGGGAGTAGAAGCGTAGAGAAGAAGGTTGGTTCTATAACTTTCAGACCATTACATCATTTTACAAGTCCCACCAGCAATGAATGAGAGTTCCAGTTTCTCCACATCCACATTATCTGTCTTTTTTATTAGAGCCATCCTGGTAGGTATGAAGTAATATATTTTTGATTTGTGTTTTCCTGATAGTTAATGATGTTGAGCATCTTTTCATACATATATTTTTTCATACATATATTACAAATCATTTGTGTATTTTTTTGGAGAAATATCTGTTCATAGCTTTTGTCCATTTTACTGACAGGTTCGTTGTCCTTTTAGTATTTGAGTTATTCATCTCTTTAGTATTACAATTCAATTATATATTCTTATCTAGAATGTATAATTCTGGATACAGATGGCTTGCAAATATTTTCTCCCATTCTTTTGTTTGCCTTATTTTATTTTACTTTCCCCTTCCCTTCCCTTCCCTTCCCTTCCTTTCCCTTCCTTTCATTTTC